>CM064538.1:19568597-19643597 GCA_032716605.1 Paralithodes platypus
ATAGCACGAAGGTGAAACTGAACATTTAGAGAGAGGAGAGAGAGAGTAGAGAGAGAGAGGAGATATAGAGAATTGCATTACAACATGTGGAAAGGAACCATATAGCAACGAAGGTGAAACTGAACATGGAGATAGAGAGAGAGAGAGAGACTAGAGATAGAGAGAGAGAGAGAGAGAGAGAAAAGGGAATTACAACAGGTTGAAACGATACAAGGTAGGAGGGAGGTGAAACTGAATATGGAGATAGAGAGCGAGAGGAGAGAGTGGTGAGAGAGAGAAAGATAAGGGAATTACAACAGGTGGAAAGGAAACCAGATAGGACGAAGGTGAAACTGAACATGGAGAGAGAGAGAGAGAGAGAGAGAGAGAGAGAGAGAGAGAGAGAGAGAGAGAGAGAGAGAAGGGAATTACAACAGGTGGAAAGGAAACCAGATAGCACGAAGGTGAAACTGAACATGGAGAGAGAGAGAGAGAGAGAGAGAGAGAGAGAGAGAGAGAGAGAGAGAGAGAGAGAGAGAGAGAGAGAGAGAGAGAGAGAGAGAGAGAAGGGAATTACAACAGGTGGAAAGGAAACCAGATAGGACGAAGGTGAAACTGAACATGGAGAGAGAGAGAGAGAGAGAGTGAGTGAGAGAGAGAGAGAGAAGGGAATTACAACAGGTGGAAAGGAAACCAGATAGGACGAAGGTGAAACTGAACATGGAGAGAGAGAGAGAGAGAGAGAGAGAGAGAGAGAGAGAGAGAGAGAGAGAGAGAGAGAGAAGGGAATTACAACAGGTGGAAAGGAAACCAGATAGCAC
Organism: Paralithodes platypus; assembly: GCA_032716605.1. Lineage (NCBI taxonomy): Eukaryota > Metazoa > Arthropoda > Malacostraca > Decapoda > Lithodidae > Paralithodes > Paralithodes platypus. The sequence continues at coordinate 19,569,398 of CM064538.1, forward strand.
GAAGGTGAAACTGAACATGGAGAGAGAGAGAGAGAGAGAGATAGATTTACATAGATTTACATAGATACACACATACCTTACGATCCAAACAAGGTGGTCATGACCTAATTCTAGTAGAGATGGCATATCCGATAGAAAAGGAAAGTTGAAGGAAAGGATAATAATAATAATAATAATCTTCTGGTTACTTATATAGCGCCCGTATCTCCTCCTTCGAGGATTCACAAGCGCTTGGCTTTCTTTAGTCTACCAGAGACCATTACCCATCCCCCTTGCTCATGGGGAGATGGTAACCGCCGGCTGTATCCCAGAAAAACTTTTCAATCTGAGCGGGGATTGAACGCGAGACCTTCAAGATGGGAATCAGGCACGCTATCAACTGAGCCAGCCGGACGGCTCAGAAAGAGAGAGAGAGAGAGAGAGAAATATAATTGGTACAAAGAAGAACATCGTATTACTTAAGGTATTAGGTAGATTTTTGTAATTGAGTGAGAGAGAGAGAGAGAGAGATGAATGATTGAAATAGAAACATAGACGGAATATAAATTAAATATCGCATTACATAAGTTAGTAGGAGAAATGAAGGTGCTGGAGAGAGAGAGAGAGGCACAGGTAAGGTCTATGAGAGAAATGAAGGTAGTTTCCAGTAAGTATCCCGTATATGTCTTGATTATTATTCTCCCTATATTACCTACCTACCTACCTACTTACCTACCTACCTACTTACCTACTTACCTACTTACCTACTTACCTACCTACCTACTTACCTACCTACCTGCCAACCAACGTACCTGCCCAGCTACCTACCTACCTACTTACATACCTACCTGCCAACCAACCTACCTGCCCAGCTACCTACCTACCTATCTACCTACCTACCTACCTACCTACCTACCAACCAACCTACCTGCCCAGCTACCTACCTACCTACCTACCTACCTATCTATCTACCTACCTACCTACCTACCAACCAACCTACCTGCCCAGCTACCTACCTACCTCCCTACCTACCTACCTATCTACATACCTACCTACCTACCTATACCTACCTATACCTACCTATCTACCTACCTACCTACCTACCTACCTACCTACCTACCTCCCTACCTACCTACCTATCTACATACCTACCTACCTACCATCAACCATACACAACTACCACTATATCCATATAACTACCACTTTAAAGAGGAAGGGTTTATTATTTCGTCAGTTATTTCACTTATTATTTTTTGTTTTAGTTTCCCCCCTAGACCTCCATCAAACTTAAAATATACATCCCCAAGATCCACCTTCTTGATATATTTGTAAATTTTTCGGTAGACAAATGTTCCGGCCCACTCCTTAATGTTCCGGCCCACTCCTTAATGTTCCGGCCCACTCCTTAATTACAGGTTCGCTATCGCTTGCCAGGAAAACAATCGCCACCTAAATTACACAAAAACTCTTAATATTGACAAATATATGGGGCAATAGGTCTTAAAATCGGCAAACTAATGGGACAAACGTCTTATAATCTCAAAACTAATGGGGCTAAGCATGAGGGAGAAGGAGGAGCCAGAAGAACTCCCCCCTCCCCCCCTCCCCAACCCGACCACACTATCTCCACTATCGACCATATTATCAAGGTTGACTCAGGCCTGTAATTCCCAGCTCCACAAACACCCATAACGATAGCTAAAGGGGCTCTCTCCACACCCTCCATTACTATCACTACTATCATCATCATCACTTCCATCATCAGTACTATCGTTATCATCACTACTATCGTACAGGAATATTTAACCCCTTCTGTACCGGCGACGTCTTTTCAATTTTATTCTATCTATATTTAGACGATTTTGTGCAGTTTAAGAAGGATCTGTGGTAGTAAAAAGGGTTACAAGAGATAGTTCGAAGCCTGTTCATTCCTGGAAGCTCCTTTTAAACTGAATAAAGTCGTCTAATAGTGGACAGAATACAAATATTAAGACGTCGCCGGTACAGAAGGGGTTAAACATGTTGGCATCTAGAAAATAAATTAAAAGTAATCTTAACAGTTGCAAAAGAGATAAACATATGGAACTATGTCAGTCTATTGTAGAAAAATGTGCTGATTAAAATAAAAATACATTTCGGGAAGAAGTAAAACAGAAGAGAGGGAGAGCGAAGATTTCTAATATAATTGATGGAGAAACCTGCAATATACAAATTACAAAGATATTCGCAGATAAATTTCTGGGACATCAAGTACAAAGAAATTATTCCAATGAAGTTGATCTACTTAAGGGGAGACTGGCCGTTTGTTTGGTCTATTAATTTATTTATTCATATATTGTTTTAGTTTCCTCCCTAGACCTCCATCAAATTTAAAGAAAAACATCCATTAGATCCCCCTTCTAGATTAAATTGGAAATTTTTCGGTAGAAAAATGTCCCGGCCGAAGGCCGATTCTTCCAACATTACAGGCTCACTATCATTCGCCAGGAAAAAAAATCGACACCTAAATTGCATGAAAGGTCTAAATATTGACCACGAAATGGGGTGAAAGGTCTTAAAATCAACTAACTAATGGGGCAAACATCTTAACATCCGAAAACTAATGGGGCTAAACATGAGGGAGAAAGTGGTCCAGAAAACCGGCCCATGTCCCCTTAATAACGTTAAAAGAGTTTGGTCAAACGGTACAAAAATGCATTTATAAATATCGAAAGTTTCAATTAGGAGAGCGCTTGGTGAATTAGACAATGGAATAGGCCATGATGGGATTCATACTGTTCCTGTGAAAAACGCTTCCGGTAATTTACTAGATATTCTATCACAGTTTTATAACGCTATATTCTCCCACTGTTATATGACAGTCGATATGCCTAAGGGGGGATGGTTCACTTTTTGGGCGATTTTTGCATGTATTCATTATTTTTGTAGTTTCCTCCCTAGACCTCCATCAAATTTAAAAAAAAAAACATCCATTAGATCCCTCTTCTAGATTAATATGTACATTTTTCGGTAGAAAAATTTCCCGGCCGAAGGCCGGTTCTTCCAACATTACAGGCTCACTATCGTTCGCCAGGGAAAAAATCGACACCTAAATAGCACGAAAGGTCTAAATATTGACGAAGAACTGGGGCGAAAGGTCTTAAAATCGACTAACTAATGGGGAAAACATCATAGCATCTAAAAACTAATGGGGCTAAATATGAGAGAGAAAGTGGTCCAGAAAACCGGCCCATCTCTCTTTAAATTGTATATTGACGACATAGAGCATGGCTTTAAATTATAAATAGCTAGAATGAATATCCTCGCTTACGCTGATGACTTAGTACTAATTGCCAGAACAACAGACACCATGGAAAATCTCTATAAACATTTGTGTGCTGAACTTAAACATCTTGGTTTAGAAATAAATAAAAGTAAATCTAAATGCATGAAATGTAAGTCACAGAACACTAAAAATAACGAATGTACAATACAGTTAGGTACAGATTATTTGATGTCGTTGATACATACAAATATCTTGGACCATAGACTACAGGTGGTTGGAATGGTAGGTGGTGGTATAGGTAGCGCCAACGAACTTGACAATAATCTTGACCCCTTACCTTCTTATAACTCGAAAGGGCCTAGAGCAAACTGGCTGTAAATAGCCACACCTTTATCCTGGTGGACTCTTCCCAAATGATAGAAACGTCAGCCCGTTTGCTTTCATTTTTTTCAAGTTATAAGAAGGTGAGTGGTCAACATTATTGTCAAGTTCGCTGGCGCTACCTATACCACTACCTACCATTCCTACCACCACTACCATTCCTACCACCACTACCATTCCTACCACCACTACCATTCCTACCACCACTACCATTCCTACCACCACTACCATTCCTACCACTACAACCATTCCTACCACCACTACCATTCCTACCACCACTACCATTCCTACCACCACTACCATTCCTACCACCACTACCATTCCTACCACCACTACCTATACCACTACCTACCATTCCTACCACCACTACCATTCCTACCACCACTACCATTCCTACCACCACTACCTATACCACTACCTACCATTCCTACCACCACTACCATTCCTACCACCACTACCATTCCAACCACTACAACCATTCCTACCACCACTACCATTCCTACCACCACTACCATTCCTACCACCACTACCATTCCTACCACCACTACCATTCCTACCACCACTACCACCACTACCACCATTCCTACCACCACTACCATTCCTACCACCACTACCATTCCTACCACCACTACCTATACCACTACCTACCATTCCTACCACCACTACCATTCCTACCACCACTACCATTCCTACCACTACCTACCATTCCTACCACCACTACCATTCCTACCACCACTACCATTCCTACCACCACTACCATTCCTACCACCACTACCATTCCTACCACCACTACCATTCCTACCACCACTACCATACATAATCTACTACCACCAGTACCATTCCTACCACCATCATAATTACACTACCATTCCTACCACCACTACCATTCCTACCACCACTACCATACATAATCTACTACCACCAGTACCATTCCTACCACCACTACCATACATACCATTCCTACCACCACTACCATACATAATCTACTACCACCAGTACCATTCCTACCACCACTACCATACATACCATTCCTACCACCACTACCATTCCTACCACCAATACCATTCCTACCACCAATACCATTCCTACCACCACTACCATTCCTACCACCAATACCATTCCTACCACCACTACCATTCCTACCACCACTACCATTCCTACCACCACTACCATTCCTACCACCACTACCATTCCTACCACCACTACCATACATACCATTCCTACCACCACTACCATTCCTACCACCACTACCATTCCTACCACCACTACCATTCCTACCACCACTACCATTCCTACCACCACTACCATTCCTACCACCACTACCATTCCTACCACCACTACCATTCCTACCACCACTACAATAATCCTACGACCATTACCCACCACCTCTACCATTCCTCCCCCCCCCATCTTGCTTGGACTGCAATGCGGGCTCTCTTTCACCATCTTAAGCCCCTGACAATCACAAGACTCAACCCCCCACCCCCACCCACCCCGCAAAACCAGGGTAACATAGGGATAATATAGCTGTGTATTATTTAAAGGGAAGGTATACACAGTATGTATTTTTGTTTTGTGTGGGGGGTTTTCTGGACCCCCCCTTCTTCTCCCTCATGTTTAGCCCAATTTACTGTTGATATTTTAGGAAGTTCGCCCATTTGTTTGGCTATATTAAGACCTGTCGCCGGATAGGTGTCGATTTACCTGAACATTTAGCACTGGTTTTTGGAAGAGACATTTTTCTACCGAATTTGTTTACAATTTATCCTTGCAAGGCACGAGGACGTATATTTCTGTTCTATTGTCTGGGTATTATTAGACGGTTTTGTTCAGCTTAGGAAGGTTATATTGAAGTCATTATGTTAACTGAGATAACCTTTACCATATTAAAGGGACACTGAGTGCTTTTTTGGCCTATAAATTCATTCATTCATAAATTCTTAGTTTCCTCGCTAGACATCCTTCAAACTTAGAAAAACATCCCTTAAACCCCCCCCCCCCCTCAAGATAAATTTGTACATTTTTCGGTAGAAAAATGTCCCAGCCGAAGACCGGTTCCTCTTACAATTACAGGCTCGCTATCGCTCGCCAGGAAAAAATCGACACCTAAATGGCATGATAGGTCTTAAAATGTATAACGAAATGGGACGAAAGATTTTAAAATCGCCAAACAAATGGGACCAAACACGAGGGAACCTCAACAGTCCATCAGTTCACCTTAACCTCAACAGTCCATCAGTTAACCTCAACAGTCCATCAGCCTCACCTTAACAAACAGTCCATCACCTTAACCTCAACAGTCCATCAGCCTCACCTTAACCTCAACAGTCCATCAGCCTCACCTTAACTCAAGCCTCACCTTACAAACAGATCATCAAAAATATCAGACCAAAAAAAACAGTCCAAACACGACCGTCTCCCCTTAACCTCAACAGTCCATCAGCCTCACCTTAACCTCTTGAGACCATGACGCAATTTTCATTACGTTTTGGTTACCACTAGTTGATTTGATTTACCTTATAAATCAATTGTATTTTATTTGTGTGTGTTCATTGTTTTCTGTTGTGTTGTCCCTATTCTGGCTCTGTCTTGAGTCGGCCACCCCCCCAAAAAAAGAGAAAGAAAAGGAAAAGAGAGGAAAAAAAAAGGAAAAGTGGGTTATGGGCCTGAGTATAATTATTTATAGAATAAAATATAATAGAATAATCAACCTTTAGGACTCAAAGGGGTAAATACTCTCACAATAATCAACCTTTAGGACTCAAAGGGGTAAATACTATCACAATAATCAACCTTTAGGACTCAAAGGGGTAAATACTATCACAATAATCAACCTTTAGGACTCAAAGGGGTAAATACTATCACAATAATCAACCTTTAGGACTCAAAGGGGTAAATACTATCACAATAATCAACCTTTAGGACTCAAAGGGGTAAATACTATCACACAATTAAACCTCTAATTAACATAGAGTCTTCTTAAGGGAGCCCACCTCGCTTTTTTTTCTTTCTCTCCCTCTCTCTTTGGCTTGTATCCATTCGGCCCCATTCAGCCTACTGTTTAAGACGTTTACCCCCATCCAGGTGTCAATATTTTCCTGGCGAGCGGTAGCGAGCCTGCATATTTATATTTTTGTTTTGACAGCAAGCTAAATTTGTACATTTTTCGATAGAAAAATGTCTCCGGCGAAGCCGGATTTCGCCATACAATGCTGGCTCGCTATCGCTCACCAGGAAGAAATCGACACCTGGATGGGGATAAAAGTTTTAAAACAGTTGGCTGAATGGGGCCGAATGAATACAAGCCAAAGAGAGAGGGAGAGAAAATTAAAAAAAGCGAGGTTGACCCCTTTTAATCTGCATACCATCGTCTAATTTTAGCCAGAATCCAAGGTAACAATACGGCATCGTGCTGAAGGGGTTAAGGGGAGACGGACCGTTTTTCTGGACCCCCTTCTCCCTAATGTTTAGCCCCACTAGTTTTGAGATTTTGAGACGTTGGTTCCGTTAATTTGGGGATGTTATGACCTTTCACCTCATTTATTTGTCAATATTAGGACCCTTCGTGCCATTTAGGTGTCGATTTTTTCCTGGCGAGCGAAAGCGAGCCTGCAATTTTTAGGAGGAGTCGGCCTTTGGCCGGGACATTTTTCTACCGAAAAATTTACAAATCTATCTTAAAGGGGGGTCTAGGGGGTGTTTTTCTAAGCTTGATGGAGGTCTAGGGAGGAAACTAAACAAAATATATGAATACATTAATTAATACACCAAACAAACAGCCACTCTCACCTTAAATCCCACAGATCCTTCCTAAGCTGCTTGTGGGCTTAGATAATTGTAAACATGCTCACGTAATTCCTGAGTTCCGGACTCTCTCACCGTCGAAGTTTAGACGCATTTTTTTATTTTTTTTTTTTATTTTATTTTTATTTTTTTTAAGGGAGCCCAGACGGTATTGTGCAGCATGATTTGCTGGTTCGGCTCAATGGTTTAAGGAGGGGGTTTAGTTTGCTCTCTAAACCTCCATCAAACTTAATAAATCACCCACACGACCCCCCTTCGATATAAATTTGTACATTTTTCGGTAGAATAATGTCCCGGCCGAAGGCCGATTTCTCTTCAAATACAGGCTCGCTATCACTCGCCAGGAAAAAATCGACACCTAAATGGCACGAAAGGTCTTAATATTGGCAAAAGGTCTGAAAATCGCCAAACTAATGGGGCGAATGTCTTGAAATCTCATAATTAATAGGGCTAAACATGAGGGAGGAGGAGGACTAAAAAAAAAAAATGCCTCCCCTTAAGATTGTGATGCATTTTGACATTTTATTCTGGCAATTATTAGGTGATTTATACAGTTTAAGAAGGATCTGTGGGAATTGTAAGGGATATAGACTATCTCATTTAACCCTCGGACTACCACTGCTACTACCACTACTACTACTACTACTACTACCACTACATCAATCACTTCTACAACCTACATCAAGAAACCAAAATCCTCAAAGTCAAAGACCATCTGGACATGAGAGGCACTCAATTTCTGGCAGCAGCCTCTACGAACCAACACCACCCACTACACTACATGGCAACACACCCACAGACACCAAGACATATAAAAACAACACCCAGCACACGGTGTCACACACAAATACTGTCCTCTCTCCCTCCCTGCCCACCCCAAACCAGCTTCCAGAAACACATCCATACTCATATATCTCGCCGTTCCATCCACTCACTCATAGACAACACGCAGCTGCAAGCACGACCTCCCGAAATCCATCCTTCCGAATCCTCCCTTCCTCGCGAGGACAGAGTCCACCTGGCCAGGCTGAGATGCGGACACCATCCAGCTCTTCTGAGCTATCAGAAGAGACTGGATGACTCCGTCGTCGACACCTGCCCAGGATGTAAAACAGCACCCCATACCATCAAACACATCATAGATGACTGCATTTCACACAATCACTTACGCCAACAACACAATCTACACTCAATGAGAGCTCTGTGGGAAAGCCCGATCGCGGCCGTGGCCTTCCTCAGGGACTCGGGGCTGTTCGGCCAGGCAGCTTAGGAACAACAACAACAACAACCTTTTTTCTTTGTTTGTACCACTCAGCCTGTGCAGTTTCCCTTTGGACCACTACTACCACTACCACTACTACTACTACTACTACCACTACTACTACAAGACTCACCAACGACAGTAAGGTTGACTCTGGCATGGGTGGTAGTAAGATGTTTATAGTCTACCCTGCACCTATACTACTACTACTACTACTACTCTACTACTACTACTACTACCACTACATCAATCGCTACTACAACTTTTTTTTTCGCCACTCGGCCTTTGGCCGGGACATTTTTCTACCGAAAAATGTACAAATTTATCTTGAATGGGGGTCTAGGGGGTGTTTTTTTTTAAAGCTTCTACCACTACCACTAGTACTACTACTACTACCACAACAACCATGGCACTCACCAACAACAGTAAGGTTGACTCTGGCATGTGTGGTAGTTAGATGCTTATAGTCCACTCTGCATCTATACACCGCCTGGTCCTCCCGCACCGTCTGGTTAAACACAAGGGCCGCAGGGGCACTTGTGAGGCTAAAGTGGGCCCGGGACCCTAGGATCTTGGGGTCAGACCACTCCTTAGGCCGGGAATACGCCCCTGATCTCGCGTCGTAGCTGTGGAAGGAAGAACAAAATAATGAATATAAACACCATATGAGGAGGAGCACTTTATTAATATAAACACCATATGAGGAGGAGCACTTTATTAATATAAACACCATATGAGGAGGAGCACTTTATTAATATAAACACCATATGAGGAGGAGCACTTTATTAATATAAACACCATATGAGGAGGAGCACTTTATTAATATAAACACCATATGAGGAGGAGCACTTTATTAATATAAACACCATATGAGGAGGAGCACTTTATTAATATAAACACCATATGAGGAGGAGCACTTTATTAATATAAACACCATATGAGGAGGAGCACTTTATTAATATAAACACCATATGAGGAGGAGCACTTTATTAATATAAACACCATATGAGGAGGAGCACTTTATTAATATAAACACCATATGAGGAGGAGCACTTTATTAATATAAACACCATATGAGGAGGAGCACTTTATTAATATAAACACCATATGAGGAGGAGCACTTTATTAATATAAACACCATATGAGGAGGAGCACTTTATTAATATAAACACCATATGAGGAGGAGCACTTTATTAATATAAACACCATATGAGGAGGAGCACTTTATTGACAACGCTGACATAATTAAGGGGAGACTGACCGTTTGTTTGGTCTATTAATTCATTTATTCATATATTTATTTAGTTTCCTCCCTAGACCTCCATCAAGCTTAGAAAAACACCCCCTAAATCCCCCTTTAAGAGAAATTTTTACAATTTTCGGCAGAAAAATGTCCCGGCCGAAGGCCGATTCTTCTTAAAATTGCAGGCTCGCTATCGCTCGCCAGGAAATAATCAACACCTAAATGGCACAAAAGGTCTTAAAATTTACAACGAAATGGGGCGAAAGGTGTTAAAATCGCCAAACTAATGGACCGAACGTCTTAAAATCTCGAAACTAATGGGGCTAAACATTAGGGAGAAGGGGGTCCAGAAAACTGGCCCATGTCCCCATAAGGTAAAATGACGCCCTGGCACCATCCTCACCACCCTAGTGCTAATGACGCCCTGCCACCATTCTCGCCACCGTAGTGCTAATGACGCCCTGCCACCATTCTCGCCACCCTAGTGCTAATGACGCCCTGCCACCATCCTCGCCACCCTAGTGCTAATGACGCCCTGCCACCATCCTCACCACCCTAGTGCTAATGACGCCCTGCCACCATCCTCACCACCCTAGTGCTAATGACGCCCTGCCACCATCCTCACCACCCTAGTGCTAATGACGCCCTGCCACCATCCTCGCCACCCTAGTGCTAATGACGCCCTGCCACCATCCTCACCCTAGTGCTAATGACGCCCTGCCACCATCCTCGCCACCCTAGTGCTAATGACGCCCTGCCACCATCCTCACCACCCTAGTGCTAACCTCACGCCTGCCACCATCCTCACCACCCTAGTGCTAATGAGTGCTAATGACGCCCTGCCACCATCCTCACCACCCTAGTGCTAATGACGCCCTGCCACCATCCTCACCACCCTAGTGCTAATGACGCCCTGCCACCATCCTCACCACCCTAGTGCTAATGACGCCCTGCCACCATTCTCGCCACCCTAGTGCTAATGACGCCCTGCCACCATCCTCGCCACCCTAGTGCTAATGACGCCCTGCCACCATCCTCACCACCCTAGTGCTAATGACGCCCTGCCACCATCCTCACCACCCTAGTGCTAATGACGCCCTGCCACCATCCTCACCACCCTAGTGCTAATGACGCCCTGCCACCATCCTCGCCACCCTAGTGCTAATGACGCCCTGGCACCATCCTGACCACCCTAGTGCTAATGACGCCCTGCCACCATCCTCACCACCCTAGTGCTAATGACGCCCTGCCACCATCCTCGCCACCCTAGTGCTAATGACGCCCTGCCACCATCCTCGCCACCCTAGTGCTAATGACGCCCTGCCACCATCCTCACCACCCTAGTGCTAATGACGCCCTGCCACCATCCTCGCCACCCTAGTGCTAATGACGCCCTGCCACCATCCTCACCACCCTAGTGCTAATGACGCCCTGCCACCATCCTCGCCACCCTAGTGCTAATGACGCCCTGCCACCATCCTCGCCACCCTAGTGCTAATGACGCCCTGCCACCATCCTCACCACCCTAGTGCTAATGATGCCCTGCCACCATCCTCGCCACCCTAGTGCTAATGACGCCCTGCCACCATTCTCACCACCCTAGTGCTAATGACGCCCTGCCACCATCACCACCCTAGTGCTAATGACGCCCTGCCACCATCCTCACCACCCTAGTGCTAATGACGCCCTGCCACCATTTTCACCACCCTAGTGCTAATGACGCCCTGCCACCATCCTCACCACCCTAGTGCTAATGACGCCCTGCCACCATCCTCACCACCCTAGTGCTAATGACGCCCTGCCACCATCCTCACCACCCTAGTGCTAATGACGCCCTGCCACCATTTTCACCACCCTAGTGCTAATGACGCCCTGCCACCATCCTCACCACCCTAGTGCTAATGACGCCCTGCCACCATCCTCACCACCTAGTGCTAATGACGCCCTGCCACCATCCTCACCACCCTAGTGCTAATGACGCCCTGCCACCATCCTCACCACCCTAGTGCTAATGACGCCCTGCCACCATCCTCACCACCCTAGTGCTAATGACGCCCTGCCACCATTCTCACCACCCTAGTGCTAAGAGAGGCTCACATCACATCACCACGTTTATAATGAAGACTTTTAGTATGAGCACGAGCACAGTGTCTTGTATTAATATGAGCACGAGCACAGTGTCTTGTATTAGTATGAGCACGAGCACAGTGTCTTGTATTAGTATGAGCACGAGCACAGTGTCTTGTATTAGTATGAGCACGAGCACAGTGTCTTGTATTAGTATGAGCACGAGCACAGTGTCTTGTATCAGTATGAGCACGAGCACAGTGTCTTGTATTAGTATGAGCACGAGCACAGTGTCTTGTATCACTATGAGCACGAGCACAGTGTCTTGTATTAGTATGAGCACGAGCACAGTGTCTTGTATCAGTATGAGCACGAGCACAGTGTCTTGTATTAGTATGAGCACGAGCACAGTGTCTTGTATTAGTATGAGCACGAGCACAGTGTCTTGTATTAGTATATATGAGCACGAGCACAGTGTCTTGTATTAGTATGAGCACGAGCACAGTGTCTTGTATTAGTATGAGCACGAGCACAGTGTCTTGTATTAGTATGAGCACGAGCACAGTGTCTTGTATTAGTATGAGCACGAGCACAGTGTCTTGTATTAGTATGAGCACGAGCACAGTGTCTTGTATTAGTATGAGCACGAGCACAGTGTCTTGTATTAGTATGAGCACGAGCACAGTGTCTTGTATTAGTATGAGCACGAGCACAGTGTCTTGTATTAGTATGAGCACGAGCACAGTGTCTTGTATTAGTATGAGCACGAGCACAGTGTCTTGTATTAGTATGAGCACGAGCACAGTGTCTTGTATTAGTATGAGCACGAGCACAGTGTCTTGTATTAGTATGAGCACGAGCACAGTGTCTTGTATTAGTATGAGCACGAGCACAGTGTCTTGTATTAGTATGAGCACGAGCACAGTGTCTTGTATTAGTATGAGCACGAGCACAGTGTCTTGTATTAGTATGAGCACGAGCACAGTGTCTTGTATTAGTATGAGCACGAGCACAGTGTCTTGTATTAGTATGAGCACAAGAACAGTGTCTTGTATTAGGATGAGCACGAGCACAGTGTCTTGTATTAGTATGAGCACGAGCACAGTGTCTTGTATTAGTATGAGCACGAGCACAGTGTCTTGTATTAGTATGAGCACGAGCACAGTGTCTTGTATTAGTATGAGCACGAGCACAGTGTCTTGTATTAGTATGAGCACGAGCACAGTGTCTTGTATTAGTATGAGCACGAGCACAGTGTCTTGTATTAGTATGAGCACGAGCACAGTGTCTTGTATTAGTATGAGCACGAGCACAGTGTCTTGTATTAGTATGAGCACGAGCACAGTGTCTTGTATTAGTATGAGCACGAGCACAGTGTCTTGTATTAGTATGAGCACGAGCACAGTGTCTTGTATTAGTATGAGCACGAGCACAGTGTCTTGTATTAGTATGAGCACGAGCACAGTGTCTTGTATTAGTATGAGCACGAGCACAGTGTCTTGTATTAGTATGAGCACGAGCACAGTGTCTTGTATTAGTATGAGCACGAGCACAGTGTCTTGTATTAGTATGAGCACGAGCACAGTGTCTTGTATTAGTATGAGCACGAGCACAGTGTCTTGTATTAGTATGAGCACGAGCACAGTGTCTTGTATTAGTATGAGCACGAGCACAGTGTCTTGTATTAGTATGAGCACGAGCACAGTGTCTTGTATTAGTATGACCACGAGCACAGTGTCTTGTATTAGTATGAGCACGAGCACAGTGTCTTGTATTAGTATGAGCACGAGCACAGTGTCTTGTATTAGTATGAGCACGAGCACAGTGTCTTGTATTAGTATGAGCACGAGCACAGTGTCTTGTATTAGTATGAGCACGAGCACAGTGTCTTGTATTAGTATGAGCACGAGCACAGTTTCTTGTATTAGTATGAGCTCGAGCACAGTGTCTTGTATTAGTATGAGCACGAGCACAGTGTCTTGTATTAGTATGAGCACGAGCACAGTGTCTTGTATTAGTATGAGCACGAGCACAGTGTCTTGTATTAGTATGAGCACGAGCACAGTGTCTTGTATTAGTATGAGCACGAGCACAGTGTCTTGTATTAGTATGAGCACGAGCACAGTGTCTTGTATTAGTATGAGCACGAGCACAGTGTCTTGTATTAGTATGAGCACGAGCACAGTGTCTTGTATTAGTATGAGCACGAGCACATTGTCTTGTATTAGTATGAGCACGAGCACAGTGTCTTGTATTAGTATGAGCACGAGCACAGTGTCTTGTATTAGTATGAGCACGAGCACAGTGTCTTGTATTAGTATGAGCACGAGCACAGTGTCTTGTATTAGTATGAGCACGAGCACAGTGTCTTGTATTAGTATGAGCACGAGCACAGTGTCTTGTATTAGTATGAGCACGAGCACAGTGTCTTGTATTAGTATGAGCACGAGCACAGTGTCTTGTATTAGTATTAGCACGAGCACAGTGTCTTGTATTAGTATGAGCACGAGCACAGTGTCTTGTATTAGTATGAGCACGAGCACAGTGTCTTGTATTAGTATGAGCACGAGCACAGTGTCGTGTATTAGTATGAGCACGAGCACAGTGTCTTGTATTAGTATGAGCACGAGCACAGTGTCTTGTATTAGTATGAGCATGAGCACAGTGTCTTGTATTAGTATGAACACGAGCACAGTGTCTTGTATTAGTATGAGCACGAGCACAGTGTCTTGTATTAGTATGAGCACGAGCACAGTGTCTTGTATTAGTATGAGCACGAGCACAGTGTCTTGTATTAGTATGAGCACGAGCACAGTGTCTTGTATTAGTATGAGCACGAGCACAGTGTCTTGTATTAGGATGAGCACGAGCACAGTGTTGTGTATTAGTATGAGCACAAGCACAGGGTCTTGTATTAGTATGAGCACGAGCACAGTGTCTTGTATTAGTATGAGCACGAGCACAGTGTCTTGTATTAGTATGAGCACGAGCACAGTGTCTTGTATTAGTATGAGCACGAGCACAGTGTCTTGTATTAGTATGAGCACGAGCACAGTGTCTTGTATTAGTATGAGCACGAGCACAGTGTCTTGTATTAGTATGAGCACGAGCACAGTGTC
This sequence comes from Paralithodes platypus, assembly GCA_032716605.1. Classification (NCBI taxonomy): domain Eukaryota; kingdom Metazoa; phylum Arthropoda; class Malacostraca; order Decapoda; family Lithodidae; genus Paralithodes; species Paralithodes platypus. The sequence continues at coordinate 19,584,517 of CM064538.1, forward strand.
TTGTATTAGTATGAGCACGAGCACAGTGTCTTGTATTAGTATGAGCACGAGCACAGTGTCTTGTATTAGTATGAGCACGAGCACAGTGTCTTGTATTAGTATGAGCACGAGCACAGTGTCTTGTATTAGTATGAGCACGAGCACAGTGTCTTGTATTAGTATGAGCACGAGCACAGTGTCTTGTATTAGTATGAGCACGAGCACAGTGTCTTGTATTAGTATGAGCACGAGCACAGTGTCTTGTATTAGTATGAGCACGAGCACAGTGTCTTGTATTAGTATGAGCACGAGCACAGTGTCTTGTATTAGTATGAGCACGAGCACAGTGTCTTGTATTAGTATGAGCACGAGCACAGTGTCTTGTATTAGTATGAGCACGAGCACAGTGTCTTGTATTAGTATGAGCACGAGCACAGTGTCTTGTATTAGTATGAGCACGAGCACAGTGTCTTGTATTAGTATGAGCACGAGCACAGTGTCTTGTATTAGTATGAGCACGAGCACAGTGTCTTGTATTAGTATGAGCACGAGCACAGTGTCTTGTATTAGTATGAGCACGAGCACAGTGTCTTGTATTAGTATGAGCACGAGCACAGTGTCTTGTATTAGTATGAGCACGAGCACAGTGTCTTGTATTAGTATGAGCACGAGCACAGTGTCTTGTATTAGTATGAGCACGAGCACAGTGTCTTGTATTAGTATGAGCACGAGCACAGTGTCTTGTATTAGTATGAGCACGAGCACAGTGTCTTGTATTAGTATGAGCACGAGCACAGTGTCTTGTATTAGTATGAGCACGAGCACAGTGTCTTGTATTAGTATGAGCACGAGCACAGTGTCTTGTATTAGTATGAGCACGAGCACAGTGTCTTGTATTAGTATGAGCACGAGCACAGTGTCTTGTATTAGTATGAGCACGAGCACAGTGTCTTGTATTAGTATGAGCACGAGCACAGTGTCTTGTATTAGTATGAGCACGAGCACAGTGTCTTGTATTAGTATGAGCACGAGCACAGTGTCTTGTATTAGTATGAGCACGAGCACAGTGTCTTGTATTAGTATGAGCACGAGCACAGTGTCTTGTATTAGTATGAGCACGAGCACAGTGTCTTGTATTAGTATGAGCACGAGCACAGTGTCTTGTATTAGTATGAGCACGAGCACAGTGTCTTGTATTAGTATGAGCACGAGCACAGTGTCTTGTATTAGTATGAGCACGAGCACAGTGTCTTGTATTAGTATGAGCACGAGCACAGTGTCTTGTATTAGTATGAGCACGAGCACAGTGTCTTGTATTAGTATGAGCACGAGCACAGTGTCTTGTATTAGTATGAGCACGAGCACAGTGTCTTGTATTAGTATGAGCACGAGCACAGTGTCTTGTATTAGTATGAGCACGAGCACAGTGTCTTGTATTAGTATGAGCACGAGCACAGTGTCTTGTATTAGTATGAGCACGAGCACAGTGTCTTGTATTAGTATGAGCACGAGCACAGTGTCTTGTATTAGTATGAGCACGAGCACAGTGTCTTGTATTAGTATGAGCACGAGCACAGTGTCTTGTATTAGTATGAGCACGAGCACAGTGTCTTGTATTAGTATGAGCACGAGCACAGTGTCTTGTATTAGTATGAGCACGAGCACAGTGTCTTGTATTAGTATGAGCACAGTGTCTTGTAGTATGAGCACGAGCACAGTGTCTTGTATTAGTATGAGCACGAGCACAGTGTCTTGTATTAGTATGAGCACGAGCACAGTGTCTTGTATTAGTATGAGCATGAGCACAGTGTCTTGTATTAGTATGAGCACGAGCACAGTGTCTTGTATTAGTATGAGCACGAGCACAGTGTCTTGTATTAGTATGAGCACGAGCACAGTGTCTTGTATTAGTATGAGCACGAGCACAGTGTCTTGTATTAGTATGAGCACGAGCACAGTGTCTTGTATTAGTATGAGCACGAGCACAGTGTCTTGTATTAGTATGAACACGGGCACAGTGTCTTGTATTAGTATGAGCACGAGCATAGTGTCTTGTATTAGTATGAGCACGAGCACAGTGTCTTGTATTAGTATGAGCACGAGCACAGTGTCTTGTATTAGTATGAGCACGAGCACAGTGTCTTGTATTAGTATGAGCACGAGCACAGTGTCTTGTATTAGTATGAGCACGAGCACAGTGTCTTGTATTAGTATGAGCACGAGCACAGTGTCTTGTATTAGTATGAGCACGAGCACAGTGTCTTGTATTAGTATGAGCACGAGCACAGTGTCTTGTATTAGTATGAGCACGAGCACAGTGTCTTGTATTAGTATGAGCACGAGCACAGTGTCTTGTATTAGTATGAGCACGAGCACAGTGTCTTGTATTAGTATGAGCACGAGCACAGTGTCTTGTATTAGTATGAGCACGAGCACAGTGTCTTGTATTAGTATGAGCACGAGCACAGTGTCTTGTATTAGTATGAGCACGAGCACAGTGTCTTGTATTAGTATGAGCACGAGCACAGTGTCTTGTATTAGTATGAGCACGAGCACAGTGTCTTGTATTAGTATGAGCACGAGCACAGTGTCTTGTATTAGTATGAGCACGAGCACAGTGTCTTGTATTAGTATGAGCACGAGCACAGTGTCTTGTATTAGTATGAGCACGAGCACAGTGTCTTGTATTAGTATGAGCACGAGCACAGTGTCTTGTATTAGTATGAGCACGAGCACAGTGTCTTGTATTAGTATGAGCACGAGCACAGTGTCTTGTATTAGTATGAGCACGAGCACAGTGTCTTGTATTAGTATGAGCACGAGCACAGTGTCTTGTATTAGTATGAGCACGAGCACAGTGTCTTGTATTAGTATGAGCACGAGCACAGTGTCTTGTATTAGTATGAGCACGAGCACAGTGTCTTGTATTAGTATGAGCACGAGCACAGTGTCTTGTATTAGTATGAGCACGAGCACAGTGTCTTGTATTAGTATGAGCACGAGCACAGTGTCTTGTATTAGTATGAGCACGAGCACAGTGTCTTGTATTAGTATGAGCACGAGCACAGTGTCTTGTATTAGTATGAGCACGAGCACAGTGTCTTGTATTAGTATGAGCACGAGCACAGTGTCTTGTATTAGTATGAGCACGAGCACAGTGTCTTGTATTAGTATGAGCACGAGCACAGTGTCTTGTATTAGTATGAGCACGAGCACAGTGTCTTGTATTAGTATGAGCACGAGCACAGTGTCTTGTATTAGTATGAGCACGAGCACAGTGTCTTGTATTAGTATGAGCACGAGCACAGTGTCTTGTATTAGTATGAGCACGAGCACAGTGTCTTGTATTAGTATGAGCACGAGCACAGTGTCTTGTATTAGTATGAGCACGAGCACAGTGTCTTGTATTAGTATGAGCACGAGCACAGTGTCTTGTATTAGTATGAGCACGAGCACAGTGTCTTGTATTAGTATGAGCACGAGCACAGTGTCTTGTATTAGTATGAGCACGAGCACAGTGTCTTGTATTAGTATGAGCACGAGCACAGTGTCTTGTATTAGTATGAGCACGAGCACAGTGTCTTGTATTAGTATGAGCACGAGCACAGTGTCTTGTATTAGTATGAGCACGAGCACAGTGTCTTGTATTAGTATGAGCACGAGCACAGTGTCTTGTATTAGTATGAGCACGAGCACAGTGTCGTGTATTAGTATGAGCACGAGCACAGTGTCTTGTATTAGTATGAGCACGAGCACAGTGTCTTGTATTAGTATGAGCACGAGCACAGTGTCTTGTATTAGTATGAGCACGAGCACAGTGTCTTGTATTAGTATGAGCACGAGCACAGTGTCTTGTATTAGTATGAGCACGAGCACAGTGTCTTGTATTAGTATGAGCACGAGCACAGTGTCTTGTATTAGTATGAGCATGAGCACAGTGTCTTGTATTAGTATGAGCACAAGAACAGTGTCTTGTATTAGGATGAGCACGAGCACAGTGTTGTGTATTAGTATGAGCACGAGCACAGGGTCTTGTATTAGTATGAGCATGAGCACAGTGTCTTGTATTAGTATGAGCACGAGCACAGTGTCTTGTATTAGTATGAGCACGAGCACAGTGTCTTGTATTAGTATGAGCACGAGCACAGTGTCTTGTATTAGTATGAGCACGAGCACAGTGTCTTGTATTAGTATGAGCACGAGCACAGTGTCTTGTATTAGTATGAGCACGAGCACAGTGTCTTGTATTAGTATGAGCACGAGCACAGTGTCTTGTATTAGTATGAGCACGAGCACAGTGTCTTGTATTAGTATGAGCACGAGCACAGTGTCTTGTATTAGTATGAGCACGAGCACAGTGTCTTGTATTAGTATGAGCACGAGCACAGTGTCTTGTATTAGTATGAGCACGAGCACAGTGTCTTGTATTAGTATGAGCACGAGCACAGTGTCTTGTATTAGTATGAGCACGAGCACAGTGTCTTGTATTAGTATGAGCACGAGCACAGTGTCTTGTATTAGTATGAGCACGAGCACAGTGTCTTGTATTAGTATGAGCACGAGCACAGTGTCTTGTATTAGTATGAGCACGAGCACAGTGTCTTGTATTAGTATGAGCACGAGCACAGTGTCTTGTATTAGTATGAGCACGAGCACAGTGTCTTGTATTAGTATGAGCACGAGCACAGTGTCTTGTATTAGTATGAGCACGAGCACAGTGTCTTGTATTAGTATGAGCACGAGCACAGTGTCTTGTATTAGTATGAGCACGAGCACAGTGTCTTGTATTAGTATGAGCACGAGCACAGTGTCTTGTATTAGTATGAGCACGAGCACAGTGTCTTGTATTAGTATGAGCACGAGCACAGTGTCTTGTATTAGTATGAGCACGAGCACAGTGTCTTGTATTAGTATGAGCACGAGCACAGTGTCTTGTATTAGTATGAGCACGAGCACAGTGTCTTGTATTAGTATGAGCACGAGCACAGTGTCTTGTATTAGTATGAGCACGAGCACAGTGTCTTGTATTAGTATGAGCACGAGCACAGTGTCTTGTATTAGTATGAGCACGAGCACAGTGTCTTGTATTAGTATGAGCACGAGCACAGTGTCTTGTATTAGTATGAGCACGAGCACAGTGTCTGGTAGTATGAGCACGAGCACAGTGTCTTGTATTAGTATGAGCACGAGCACAGTGTCTTGTATTAGTATGAGCACGAGCACAGTGTCTTGTATTAGTATGAGCACGAGCACAGTGTCTTGTATTAGTATGAGCACGAGCACAGTGTCTTGTATTAGTATGAGCACGAGCACAGTGTCTTGTATTAGTATGAGCACGAGCACAGTGTCTTGTATTAGTATGAGCACGAGCACAGTGTCTTGTATTAGTATGAGCACGAGCACAGTGTCTTGTATTAGTATGAGCACGAGCACAGTGTCTTGTATTAGTATGAGCACGAGCACAGTGTCTTGTATTAGTATGAGCACGAGCACAGTGTCTTGTATTAGTATGAGCACGAGCACAGTGTCTTGTATTAGTATGAGCACGAGCACAGTGTCTTGTATTAGTATGAGCACGAGCACAGTGTCTTGTATTAGTATGAGCACGAGCACAGTGTCTTGTATTAGTACGAGCACGAGCACAGTGTCTTGTATTAGTATGTGCACGAGCACAGTGTCTTGTATTAGTATGAGCACGAGCACAGTGTCTTGTATTAGTATGAGCACGAGCACAGTGTCTTGTATTAGTATGAGCACGAGCACAGTGTCTTGTATTAGTATGAGCACGAGCACAGTGTCTTGTATTAGTATGAGCACGAGCACAGTGTCTTGTATTAGTATGAGCACGAGCACAGTGTCTTGTATTAGTATGAGCACGAGCACAGTATCTTGTATTAGTATGAGCACAAGCACAGTGTCGGGTATTAGTATGAGCACGAGCACAGTGTCTTGTATTAGTATGAGCACGAGCACAGTGTCTTGTATTAGTATGAGCACGAGCACAGTGTCTTGTATTAGTATGAGCACGAGCACAGTGTCTTGTATTAGTATGAGCATGAGCACAGTGTCTTGTATTAGTATGAGCACAAGAACAGTGTCTTGTATTAGGATGAGCACGAGCACAGTGTTGTGTATTAGTATGAGCACGAGCACAGGGTCTTGTATTAGTATGAGCATGAGCACAGTGTCTTGTATTAGTATGAGCACGAGCACAGTGTCTTGTATTAGTATGAGCACGAGCACAGTGTCTTGTATTAGTATGAGCACGAGCACAGTGTCTTGTATTAGTATGAGCACGAGCACAGTGTCTTGTATTAGTATGAGCACGAGCACAGTGTCTTGTATTAGTATGAGCACGAGCACAGTGTCTTGTATTAGTATGAGCACGAGCACAGTGTCTTGTATTAGTATGAGCACGAGCACAGTGTCTTGTATTAGTATGAGCACGAGCACAGTGTCTTGTATTAGTATGAGCACGAGCACAGTGTCTTGTATTAGTATGAGCACGAGCACAGTGTCTTGTATTAGTATGAGCACGAGCACAGTGTCTTGTATTAGTATGAGCACGAGCACAGTGTCTTGTATTAGTATGAGCACGAGCACAGTGTCTTGTATTAGTATGAGCACGAGCACAGTGTCTTGTATTAGTATGAGCACGAGCACAGTGTCTTGTATTAGTATGAGCACGAGCACAGTGTCTTGTATTAGTATGAGCACGAGCACAGTGTCTTGTATTAGTATGAGCACGAGCACAGTGTCTTGTATTAGTATGAGCACGAGCACAGTGTCTTGTATTAGTATGAGCACGAGCACAGTGTCTTGTATTAGTATGAGCACGAGCACAGTGTCTTGTATTAGTATGAGCACGAGCACAGTGTCTTGTATTAGTATGAGCACGAGCACAGTGTCTTGTATTAGTATGAGCACGAGCACAGTGTCTTGTATTAGTATGAGCACGAGCACAGTGTCTTGTATTAGTATGAGCACGAGCACAGTGTCTTGTATTAGTATGAGCACGAGCACAGTGTCTTGTATTAGTATGAGCACGAGCACAGTGTCTTGTATTAGTATGAGCACGAGCACAGTGTCTTGTATTAGTATGAGCACGAGCACAGTGTCTTGTATTAGTATGAGCACGAGCACAGTGTCTTGTATTAGTATGAGCACGAGCACAGTGTCTTGTATTAGTATGAGCACGAGCACAGTGTCTTGTATTAGTATGAGCACGAGCACAGTGTCTTGTATTAGTATGAGCACGAGCACAGTGTCTTGTATTAGTATGAGCACGAGCACAGTGTCTTGTATTAGTATGAGCACGAGCACAGTGTCTTGTATTAGTATGAGCACGAGCACAGTGTCTTGTATTAGTATGAGCACGAGCACAGTGTCTTGTATTAGTATGAGCACGAGCACAGTGTCTTGTATTAGTATGAGCACGAGCACAGTGTCTTGTATTAGTATGAGCACGAGCACAGTGTCTTGTATTAGTATGAGCACGAGCACAGTGTCTTGTATTAGTATGAGCACGAGCACAGTGTCTTGTATTAGTATGAGCACGAGCACAGTGTCTTGTATTAGTATGAGCACGAGCACAGTGTCTTGTATTAGTATGAGCACGAGCACAGTGTCTTGTATTAGTATGAGCACGAGCACAGTGTCTTGTATTAGTATGAGCACGAGCACAGTGTCTTGTATTAGTATGAGCACGAGCACAGTGTCTTGTATTAGTATGAGCACGAGCACAGTGTCTTGTATTAGTATGAGCACGAGCACAGTGTCTTGTATTAGTATGAGCACGAGCACAGTGTCTTGTATTAGTATGAGCACGAGCACAGTGTCTTGTATTAGTATGAGCACGAGCACAGTGTCTTGTATTAGTATGAGCACGAGCACAGTGTCTTGTATTAGTATGAGCACGAGCACAGTGTCTTGTATTAGTATGAGCACGAGCACAGTGTCTTGTATTAGTATGAGCACGAGCACAGTGTCTTGTATTAGTATGAGCACGAGCACAGTGTCTTGTATTAGTATGAGCACGAGCACAGTGTCTTGTATTAGTATGAGCACGAGCACAGTGTCTTGTATTAGTATGAGCACGAGCACAGTGTCTTGTATTAGTATGAGCACGAGCACAGTGTCTTGTATTAGTATGAGCACGAGCACAGTGTCTTGTATTAGTATGAGCACGAGCACAGTGTCTTGTATTAGTATGAGCACGAGCACAGTGTCTTGTATTAGTATGAGCACGAGCACAGTGTCTTGTATTAGTATGAGCACGAGCACAGTGTCTTGTATTAGTATGAGCACGAGCACAGTGTCTTGTATTAGTATGAGCACGAGCACAGTGTCTTGTATTAGTATGAGCACGAGCACAGTGTCTGGTATTAGTATGAGCATGAGCACAGTGTCTTGTATTAGTATGAGCACGAGCACAGTGTCTTGTATTAGGATGAGCACGAGCACAGTGTTGTATTAGTATGAGCACGAGCACAGTGTCTTGTATTAGTATGAGCACGAGCACAGTGTCTTGTATTAGTATGAGCACGAGCACAGTGTCTTGTATTAGTATGAGCACGAGCACAGTGTCTTGTATTAGTATGAGCACGAGCACAGTGTCTTGTATTAGTATGAGCACGAGCACAGTGTCTTGTATTAGTATGAGCACGAGCACAGTGTCTTGTATTAGTATGAGCACGAGCACAGTGTCTTGTATTAGTATGAGCACGAGCACAGTGTCTTGTATTAGTATGAGCACGAGCACAGTGTCTTGTATTAGTATGAGCATGAGCACAGTGTCTTGTATTAGTATGAGCACGAGCACAGTGTCTTGTATTAGTATGAGCATGAGCACAGTGTCTTGTATTAGTATGAGCACAAGAACAGTGTCTTGTATTAGGATGAGCACGAGCACAGTGTTGTATTAGTATGAGCACGAGCACAGTGTCTTGTATTAGTATGAGCACGAGCACAGTGTCTTGTATTAGTATGAGCACGAGCACAGTGTCTTGTATTAGTATGAGCACGAGCACAGTGTCTTGTATTAGTATGAGCACGAGCACAGTGTCTTGTATTAGTATGAGCACGAGCACAGTGTCTTGTATTAGTATGAGCACGAGCACAGTGTCTTGTATTAGTATGAGCACGAGCACAGTGTCTTGTATTAGTATGAGCACGAGCACAGTGTCTTGTATTAGTATGAGCACGAGCACAGTGTCTTGTATTAGTATGAGCACGAGCACAGTGTCTTGTATTAGTATGAGCACGAGCACAGTGTCTTGTATTAGTATGAGCACGAGCACAGTGTCTTGTATTAGTATGAGCACGAGCACAGTGTCTTGTATTAGTATGAGCACGAGCACAGTGTCTGGTATTAGTATGAGCACGAGCACAGTGTCTTGTATTAGTATGAGCACGAGCACAGTGTCTTGTATTAGTATGGGCACGAGCACAGTGTCTTGTATTAGTATGAGCACGAGCACAGTGTCTTGTATTAGTATGAGCACGAGCACAGTGTCTTGTATTAGTATGAGCATGAGCACAGTGTCTTGTATTAGTATGAGCACGAGCGCAGTGTCTTGTATTAGTATGAGCACGAGCACAGAGTCTTGTATTAGTATGAGCACGAGCACAGTGTCTTGTATTAGTATGAGCACGAGCACAGTGTCTTGTATTAGTATGAGCACGAGCACAGTGTCTTGTATTAGTATGAGCACGAGCACAGTGCCTTGTATTAGTATTAGCACGAGCACAGTGTCTTGTATTAGTATGAGCACGAGCACAGTGTCTTGTATTAGTATGAGCACGAGCACAGTGTCTTGTATTAGTATGAGCACGAGCACAGTGTCTTGTATTAGTATGAGCACGAGCACAGTGTCTTGTATTAGTATGAGCACGAGCACAGTGTCTTGTATTAGTATGAGCACGAGCACAGTGTCTTGTATTAGTATGAGCACGAGCACAGTGTCTTGTATTAGTATGAGCACGAGCACAGTGTCTTGTATTAGTATGAGCACGAGCACAGTGTCTTGTATTAGTATGAGCACGAGCACAGTGTCTTGTATTAGTATGAGCACGAGCACAGTGTCTTGTATTAGTATGAGCACGAGCACAGTGTCTTGTATTAGTATGAGCACGAGCACAGTGTCTTGTATTAGTATGAGCACGAGCACAGTGTCTTGTATTAGTATGAGCACGAGCACAGTGTCTTGTATTAGTATGAGCACGAGCACAGTGTCTTGTATTAGTATGAGCACGAGCACAGTGTCTTGTATTAGTATGAGCACGAGCACAGTGTCTTGTATTAGTATGAGCACGAGCACAGTGTCTTGTATTAGTATGAGCACGAGCACAGTGTCTTGTATTAGTATGAGCACGAGCACAGTGTCTTGTATTAGTATGAGCACGAGCACAGTGTCTTGTATTAGTATGAGCACGAGCACAGTGTCTTGTATTAGTATGAGCACGAGCACAGTGTCTTGTATTAGTATGAGCACGAGCACAGTGTCTTGTATTAGTATGAGCACGAGCACAGTGTCTTGTATTAGTATGAGCACGAGCACAGTGTCTTGTATTAGTATGAGCACGAGCACAGTGTCTGGTATTAGTATGAGCACGAGCACAGTGTCTTGTATTAGTATGAGCACGAGCACAGTGTCTTGTATTAGTATGAGCACGAGCACAGTGTCTTGTATTAGTATGAGCACGAGCACAGTGTCTTGTATTAGTATGAGCACGAGCACAGTGTCTTGTATTAGTATGAGCACGAGCACAGTGTCTTGTATTAGTATGAGCACGAGCACAGTGTCTTGTATTAGTATGAGCACGAGCACAGTGTCTTGTATTAGTATGAGCACGAGCACAGTGTCTTGTATTAGTATGAGCACGAGCACAGTGTCTTGTATTAGTATGAGCACGAGCACAGTGTCTTGTATTAGTATGAGCACGAGCACAGTGTCTTGTATTAGTATGAGCACGAGCACAGTGTCTTGTATTAGTATGAGCACGAGCACAGTGTCTTGTATTAGTATGAGCACGAGCACAGTGTCTTGTATTAGTATGAGCACGAGCACAGTGTCTTGTATTAGTATGAGCACGAGCACAGTGTCTTGTATAAGTATGAGCACGAGCACAGTGTCTTGTATTAGTATGAGCACGAGCACAGTGTCTTGTATTAGTATGAGCACGAGCACAGTGTCTTGTATTAGTATGAGCACGAGCACAGTGTCTTGTATTAGTATGAGCACTGGCACAGTGTCTTGTATTAGTATGAGCACGAGCACAGTGTCTTGTATTAGTATGAGCACGAGCACAGTGTCTTGTATTAGTATGAGCACGAGCACAGTGTCTTGTATTAGTATGAGCACGAGCACAGTGTCTTGTATTAGTATGAGCACGAGCACAGTGTCTTGTATTAGTATGAGCACGAGCACAGTGTCTTGTATTAGTATGAGCACGAGCACAGTGTCTTGTATTAGTATGAGCACGAGCACAGTGTCTTGTATTAGCATGACCACGAGCACAGTGTCTTGTATTAGTATGAGCACGAGCACAGTGTCTTGTATTAGTATGAGCACGAGCACAGTGTCTTGTATTAGTATGAGCACGAGCACAGTGTCTTGTATTAGTATGAGCACGAGCACAGTGTCTTGTATTAGTATGAGCACGAGCACAGTGTCTTGTATTAGTATGAGCACGAGCACAGTGTCTTGTATTAGTATGAGCACGAGCACAGTGTCTTGTATTAGTATGAGCACGAGCACAGTGTCTTGTATTATTATGAGCACGAGGACAGTGTCTTGTATTAGTATGAGCACGAGCACAGTGTCTTGTATTAGTATGAGCACGAGCACAGTGTCTTGTATTAGTATGAGCACGAGCACAGTGTCTTGTATTAGTATGAGCACGAGCACAGTGTCTTGTATTAGTATGAGCACGAGCACAGTGTCTTGTATTATGAGCACGAGCACAGTGTCTTGTATTAGTATGAGCACGAGCACAGTGTCTTGTATTAGTATGAGCACGAGCACAGTGTCTTGTATTAGTATGAGCACGAGCACAGTGTCTTGTATTAGTATGAGCACGAGCACAGTGTCTTGTATTAGTATGAGCACGAGCACAGTGTCTTGTATTAGTATGAGCACGAGCACAGTGTCTTGTATTAGTATGAGCACGAGCACAGTGTCTTGTATTAGTATGAGCACGAGCACAGTGTCTTGTATTAGTATGAGCACGAGCACAGTGTCTTGTATTAGTATGAGCACGAGCACAGTGTCTTGTATTAGTATGAGCACGAGCACAGTGTCTTGTATTAGTATGAGCACGAGCACAGTGTCTTGTATTAGTATGAGCACGAGCACAGTGTCTTGTATTAGTATGAGCACGAGCACAGTGTCTTGTATTAGTATGAGCACGAGCACAGTGTCTTGTATTAGTATGAGCACGAGCACAGTGTCTTGTATTAGTATGAGCACGAGCACAGTGTCTTGTATTAGTATGAGCACGAGCACAGTGTCTTGTATTAGTATGAGCACGAGCACAGTGTCTTGTATTAGTATGAGCACGAGCACAGTGTCTTGTATTAGTATGAGCACGAGCACAGTGTCTTGTATTAGTATGAGCACGAGCACAGTGTCTTGTATTAGTATGAGCACGAGCACAGTGTCTTGTATTAGGATGAGCACGAGCACAGTGTTGTGTATTAGTATGAGCACGAGCACAGGGTCTTGTATTAGTATGAGCATGAGCACAGTGTCTTGTATTAGTATGAGCACGAGCACAGTGTCTTGTATTAGTATGAGCACGAGCACAGTGTCTTGTATTAGTATGAGCACGAGCACAGTGTCTTGTATTAGTATGAGCACGAGCACAGTGTCTTGTATTAGTATGAGCACGAGCACAGTGTCTTGTATTAGTATGAGCACGAGCACAGTGTCTTGTATTAGTATGAGCACGAGCACAGGGTCTTGTATTAGTATGAGCACGAGCACAGTGTCTTGTATTAGTATGAGCACGAGCACAGTGTCTTGTATTAGTATGAGCACGAGCACAGTGTCTTGTATTAGTATGAGCACGAGCACAGTGTCTTGTATTAGTATGAGCACGAGCACAGTGTCTTGTATTAGTATGAGCACGAGCACAGTGTCTTGTATTAGTATGAGCACGAGCACAGTGTCTTGTATTAGTATGAGCACGAGCACAGTGTCTTGTATTAGTATGAGCACGAGCACAGTGTCTTGTATTAGTATGAGCACAAGCACAGTGTCTTGTATTAGTATGAGCACGAGCACAGTGTCTTGTATTAGTATGAGCACGAGCACAGTGTCTGGTATTAGTATGAGCACGAGCACAGTGTCTGGTATTAGTATGAGCACGAGCACAGTGTCTTGTATTAGTATGAGCACGAGCACAGTGTCTTGTATTAGTATGAGCACGAGCACAGTGTCTTGTATTAGTATGAGCACGAGCACAGTGTCTTGTATTAGTATGAGCACGAGCACAGTGTCTTGTATTAGTATGAGCACGAGCACAGTGTCTTGTATTAGTATGAGCACGAGCACAGTGTCTGGTATTAGTATGAGCACGAGCACAGTGTCTGGTATTAGTATGAGCACGAGCACAGTGTCTTGTATTAGTATGAGCACGAGCACAGTGCCTTGTATTAGTATGAGCACGAGCACAGTGTCTTGTATTAGTATGAGCACGAGCACAGTGTCTTGTATTAGTATGAGCACGAGCACAGTGTCTTGTATTAGTATGAGCACGAGCACAGTGTCTTGTATTAGTATGAGCACGAGCACAGTGTCTTGTATTAGTATGAGCACGAGCACAGTGTCTTGTATTAGTATGAGCACGAGCACAGTGTCTTGTATTAGTATGAGCACGAGCACAGTGTCTTGTATTAGTATGAGCACGAGCACAGTGTCTTGTATTAGTATGAGCACGAGCACAGTGTCGTGTATTAGTATGAGCACGAGCACAGTGTCGTGTATTAGTTTGAGCACGAGCACAGTGTCTTGTATTAGAATGACCACGAGCACAGTGTCTTGTATTAGTATGAGCACGAACACAGTGTCTTGTATTAGTATGAGCACGAGCACAGTGTCTTGTATTAGTATGAGCACGAGCACAGTGTCTTGTATTAGTATGAGCACGAGCACAGTGTCTTGTATTAGTATGAGCACGAGCACAGTGTCTTGTATTAGTATGAGCACGAGCACAGTGTCTTGTATTAGTATGAGCACGAGCACAGTGTCTTGTATTAGTATGAGCACGAGCACAGTGTCTTGTATTAGTATGAGCACGAGCACAGTGTCTTGTATTAGTATGAGCACGAGCACAGTGTCTTGTATTAGTATGAGCACGAGCACAGTGTCTTGTATTAGTATGAGCACGAGCACAGTGTCTTGTATTAGTATGAGCACGAGCACAGTGTCTTGTATTAGTATGAGCACGAGCACAGTGTCTTGTATTAGTATGAGCACGAGCACAGTGTCTTGTATTAGTATGAGCACGAGCACAGTGTCTTGTATTAGTATGAGCACGAGCACAGTGTCTTGTATTAGTATGAGCACGAGCACAGTGTCTTGTATTAGTATGAGCACGAGCACAGTGTCTTGTATTAGTATGAGCACGAGCACAGTGTCTTGTATTAGTATGAGCACGAGCACAGTGTCTTGTATTAGTATGAGCACGAGCACAGTGTCTTGTATTAGTATGAGCACGAGCACAGTGTCTTGTATTAGTATGAGCACGAGCACAGTGTCTTGTATTAGTATGAGCACGAGCACAGTGTCTTGTATTAGTATGAGCACGAGCACAGTGTCTTGTATTAGTATGAGCACGAGCACAGTGTCTTGTATTAGTATGAGCACGAGCACAGTGTCTTGTATTAGTATGAGCACGAGCACAGTGTCTTGTATTAGTATGAGCACGAGCACAGTGTCTTGTATTAGTATGAGCACGAGCACAGTGTCTTGTATTAGTATGAGCACGAGCACAGTGTCTTGTATTAGTATGAGCACGAGCACAGTGTCTTGTATTAGTATGAGCACGAGCACAGTGTCTTGTATTAGTATGAGCACGAGCACAGTGTCTTGTATTAGTATGAGCACGAGCACAGTGTCTTGTATTAGTATGAGCACGAGCACAGTGTCTTGTATTAGTATGAGCACGAGCACAGTGTCTTGTATTAGTATGAGCACGAGCACAGTGTCTTGTATTAGTATGAGCACGAGCACAGTGTCTTGTATTAGTATGAGCACGAGCACAGTGTCTTGTATTAGTATGAGCACGAGCACAGTGTCTTGTATTAGTATGAGCACGAGCACAGTGTCT
Source organism: Paralithodes platypus (assembly GCA_032716605.1). Lineage (NCBI taxonomy): Eukaryota > Metazoa > Arthropoda > Malacostraca > Decapoda > Lithodidae > Paralithodes > Paralithodes platypus. Next base: position 19,599,829 of record CM064538.1, read on the forward strand.
TGTATTAGTATGAGCACGAGCACAGTGTCTTGTATTAGTATGAGCACGAGCACAGTGTCTTGTATTAGTATGAGCACGAGCACAGTGTCTTGTATTAGTATGAGCACGAGCACAGTGTCTTGTATTAGTATGAGCACGAGCACAGTGTCTTGTATTAGTATGAGCACGAGCGCAGTGTCTTGTATTAGTATGAGCAAGCGCACAGTGTCTTGTATTAGTATGAGCACGAGCACAGTGTCTTGTATTAGTATGAGCAATAGCACAGTGTCTTGTATTAGTATGAGCATGAGCACAGTGTCTTGTATTAGTATGAGCACGAGCACAGTGTCTTGTATTAGTATGAGCACGAGCACAGTGTCTTGTATTAGTATGAGCACGAGCACAGTGTCTTGTATTAGTATGAGCACGAGCACAGTGTCTTGTATTAGTATGAGCACGAGCACAGTGTCTTGTATTAGTATGAGCACGAGCACAGTGTCTTGTATTAGTATGAGCACGAGCACAGTGTCTTGTATTAGTATGAGCACGAGCACAGTGTCTTGTATTAGTATGAGCACGAGCACAGTGTCTTGTATTAGTATGAGCACGAGCACAGTGTCTTGTATTAGTATGAGCACGAGCACAGTGTCTTGTATTAGTATGAGCACGAGCACAGTGTCTTGTATTAGTATGAGCACGAGCACAGTGTCTTGTATTAGTATGAGCACGAGCACAGTGTCTTGTATTAGTATGAGCACGAGCACAGTGTCTTGTATTAGTATGAGCACGAGCACAGTGTCTTGTATTAGTATGAGCACGAGCACAGTGTCTTGTATTAGTATGAGCACGAGCACAGTGTCTTGTATTAGTATGAGCACGAGCACAGTGTCTTGTATTAGTATGAGCACGAGCACAGTGTCTTGTATTAGTATGAGCACGAGCACAGTGTCTTGTATTAGTATGAGCACGAGCACAGTGTCTTGTATTAGTATGAGCACGAGCACAGTGTCTTGTATTAGTATGAGCACGAGCACAGTGTCTTGTATTAGTATGAGCACGAGCACAGTGTCTTGTATTAGTATGAGCACGAGCACAGTGTCTTGTATTAGTATGAGCACGAGCACAGTGTCTTGTATTAGTATGAGCACGAGCACAGTGTCTTGTATTAGTATGAGCACGAGCACAGTGTCTTGTATTAGTATGAGCACGAGCACAGTGTCTTGTATTAGTATGAGCACGAGCACAGTGTCTTGTATTAGTATGAGCACGAGCACAGTGTCTTGTATTAGTATGAGCACGAGCACAGTGTCTTGTATTAGTATGAGCACGAGCACAGTGTCTTGTATTAGTATGAGCACGAGCACAGTGTCTTGTATTAGTATGAGCACGAGCACAGTGTCTTGTATTAGTATGAGCACGAGCACAGTGTCTTGTATTAGTATGAGCACGAGCACAGTGTCTTGTATTAGTATGAGCACGAGCACAGTGTCTTGTATTAGTATGAGCACGAGCACAGTGTCTTGTATTAGTATGAGCACGAGCACAGTGTCTTGTATTAGTATGAGCACGAGCACAGTGTCTTGTATTAGTATGAGCACGAGCACAGTGTCTTGTATTAGTATGAGCACGAGCACAGTGTCTTGTATTAGTATGAGCACGAGCACAGTGTCTTGTATTAGTATGAGCACGAGCACAGTGTCTTGTATTAGTATGAGCACGAGCACAGTGTCTTGTATTAGTATGAGCACGAGCACAGTGTCTTGTATTAGTATGAGCACGAGCACAGTGTCTTGTATTAGTATGAGCACGAGCACAGTGTCTTGTATTAGTATGAGCACGAGCACAGTGTCTTGTATTAGTATGAGCACGAGCACAGTGTCTTGTATTAGTATGAGCACGAGCACAGTGTCTTGTATTAGTATGAGCACGAGCACAGTGTCTTGTATTAGTATGAGCACGAGCACAGTGTCTTGTATTAGTATGAGCACGAGCACAGTGTCTTGTATTAGTATGAGCACGAGCACAGTGTCTTGTATTAGTATGAGCACGAGCACAGTGTCTTGTAGTAGTATGAGCACGAGCACAGTTTCTTGTATTAGTATGAGCACGAGCACAGTGTCGTGTATTAGGATGAGCACGAGCACAGTGTCGTGTATTAGTATGAGCACGAGCACAGTGTCTTGTATTAGTATGAGCACGAGCACAGTGTCTTGTATTAGTATGAGCACGAGCACAGTGTCTTGTATTAGTATGAGCACGAGCACAGTGTCTTGTATTAGTATGAGCACGAGCACAGTGTCTTGTATTAGTATGAGCACGAGCACAGTGTCTTGTATTAGTATGAGCACGAGCACAGTGTCTTGTATTAGTATGAGCACGAGCACAGAGTCTTGTATTAGTATGAGCACGAGCACAGTGTCTTGTATTAGTATGAGCACGAGCACAGTGTCTTGTATTAGTATGAGCACGAGCACAGTGTCTTGTATTAGTATGAGCACGAGCACAGTGTCTTGTATTAGTATGAGCACGAGCACAGTGTCTTGTATTAGTATGAGCACGAGCACAGTGTCTTGTATTAGTATGAGCACGAGCACAGTGTCTTGTATTAGTATGAGCACGAGCACAGTGTCTTGTATTAGTATGAGCACGAGCACAGTGTCTTGTATTAGTATGAGCACGAGCACAGTGTCTTGTATTAGTATGAGCACGAGCACAGTGTCTTGTATTAGTATGAGCACGAGCACAGTGTCTTGTATTAGTATGAGCACGAGCACAGTGTCTTGTATTAGTATGAGCACGAGCACAGTGTCTTGTATTAGTATGAGCACGAGCACAGTGTCTTGTATTAGTATGAGCACGAGCACAGTGTCTTGTATTAGTATGAGCACGAGCACAGTGTCTTGTATTAGTATGAGCACGAGCACAGTGTCTTGTATTAGTATGAGCACGAGCACAGTGTCTTGTATTAGTATGAGCACGAGCACAGTGTCTTGTATTAGTATGAGCACGAGCACAGTGTCTTGTATTAGTATGAGCACGAGCACAGTGTCTTGTATTAGTATGAGCACGAGCACAGTGTCTTGTATTAGTATGAGCACGAGCACAGTGTCTTGTATTAGTATGAGCACGAGCACAGTGTCTTGTATTAGTATGAGCACGAGCACAGTGTCTTGTATTAGTATGAGCACGAGCACAGTGTCTTGTATTAGTATGAGCACGAGCACAGTGTCTTGTATTAGTATGAGCACGAGCACAGTGTCTTGTATTAGTATGAGCACGAGCACAGTGTCTTGTATTAGTATGAGCACGAGCACAGTGTCTTGTATTAGTATGAGCACGAGCACAGTGTCTTGTATTAGTATGAGCACGAGCACAGTGTCTTGTATTAGTATGAGCACGAGCACAGTGTCTTGTATTAGTATGAGCACGAGCACAGTGTCTTGTATTAGTATGAGCACGAGCACAGTGTCTTGTATTAGTATGAGCACGAGCACAGTGTCTTGTATTAGTATGAGAGCACGAGCACAGTGTCTTGTATTAGTATGAGCACGAGCACAGTGTCTTGTATTAGTATGAGCACGAGCACAGTGTCTTGTATTAGTATGAGCACGAGCACAGTGTCTTGTATTAGTATGAGCACGAGCACAGTGTCTTGTATTAGTATGAGCACGAGCACAGTGTCTTGTATTAGTATGAGCACGAGCACAGTGTCTTGTATTAGTATGAGCACGAGCACAGTGTCTTGTATTAGTATGAGCACGAGCACAGTGTCTTGTATTAGTATGAGCACGAGCACAGTGTCTTGTATTAGTATGAGCACGAGCACAGTGTCTTGTATTAGTATGAGCACGAGCACAGTGTCTTGTATTAGTATGAGCACGAGCACAGTGTCTTGTATTAGTATGAGCACGAGCACAGTGTCTTGTATTAGTATGAGCACGAGCACAGTGTCTTGTATTAGTATGAGCACGAGCACAGTGTCTTGTATTAGTATGAGCACGAGCACAGTGTCTTGTATTAGTATGAGCACGAGCACAGTGTCTTGTATTAGTATGAGCACTAGCACAGTGTCTTGTATTAGTATGAGCACGAGCACAGTGTCTTGTATTTTTACTTAACAACTTTATTCCGCTCGGTGTTCATTATATTATTGTTATTATTAGGTTACCATTATTATTATTATTATTATTATTATTATTATTATTATTATTTGTATTACAAATACTATTATTATTATTATTATTATTATTATTATTATTATTATGTATCGGTGACTTGAGTGGAGTTACATTACTTTAACATCTAATAAGTTTTGGAGATAATTAGACTTTCACCTCATTCAGATATCTATTTTTATGGAAGTGTGCTTCAATTATGTACTGTACATACAGTGTTTAGCTTGAACGGGGTTAGGGGAGACATTGCTTCAATCTTTATGTATTCTTCTATTTATATACAGTATGTGTATGAAGTACACAACAGACAAAGCTGTCTGTAACAAGTGTCCCGCCGAAATCTAATTATATATACTGTACATTGTTCGAGAATGACAACAGCAAACGAACTATCTCCCTAACAGTAAAACTCCATATCCTAATTAGCCCCCCTCAAGACGTCTCAGTAGGAGGAAGGGTAGTGTAGTGAGGAAGTAGTGAGTGGAGGTCTATATCTTGGTGAGGAGGCTTGGGTTCCACTACTCTACCTTTAGGAGTAATGGATAGTGGAGGTGGGGGGGAGGGGTGTGTGTGTGTGTGTGTGTGTGTGTGTGTGTGACAGAAGGAGAGGGGAGGGAGTGTGTGTGTGTGTGCGTGACAGAAAGAGAGGGGAGGGAGTGTGTGTGTGTGTGACAGAAGGAGAGGGGAGGGAGTGTGTGTGTGTGTGTGTGTGACAGAAGGAGAGGGGAGGGAGTGTGTGTGTGTGTGTGTGACAGAAAGAGAGGGGAGGGAGTGTGTGTGTGTGTGTGTGACAGAAGGAGAGGGGAGGGAGTGTGAGGGTGTGCGTGAGAGAAAGGAGGGGAGAGAAAGAGTGTGCGTTTGTGTGTGTGAAAGAGAGAGCGTGAGAAGGAGTTTGAGAGAGAGAGCACATTCTGTTCACAATAACCCAGCACAGAGCCCTTTAAGTGTCAAAATTAAGCCTCATTTAAAAGCGGTGTAGGTCTCGGATATGGTGTAATAAGTGTGTGTGGAGAGAGAGAGAGAGAGAGAGAGAGAGAGAGAGAGAGAGAGAGAGAGAGAGAGAGAGAGAGAGAGAGAGAGAGAGAGAGAGAGAGAGAGAGAGAGAGAGAGAGAGAGAGAGAATATTATATACCAGGTGTAATAGGTCAGTAAATGGGCCGGAAGGGGTTAGTGGCTGTTATTATTTTGGTCTACTAATTAATTTATTCATTTATTTTATTGTGTCCTCGTTAGACCTTCCTCAAACTTTAAAAAAACACCCCCTAGACCCCCCTCAAGATAAATTTGTACATTCTTCGGTAGAAAAATGTCCCCTCTTGTAATTACAGGCTTGCTATCGCTCGCCAGGAAAACATCGATATCTAAATGGTACAATAGGTCTTATAATTGACAATGATATGGAGCTAAAGGTGTAAAAAAAAACGCCAAGCTACTGGGCCGAACGTCTTAAAATCTGAAAACTAATGGGGCTAAACACAAGGGAGAAAGGGGACTAGAAAAACAGCCCATCTCCCCTTAACCCTCTCAATTTGTTGATTACTTTCTGAATTAGATTGATATCCAGTATTCGATAAATTGATATTTATCGTAGTCACGTACGTAGCCTTTAAATGTCTTGGTGGTTTAATGGTTAGAGTGTTTGAGCTCTGTATGTGGTATCCCAGGTTCGAATCCCGGTAGGATCACATGCTTTCATTAATTTAATTGAGAGGTGTTTGGTGTTGGGAGTTAAATTAATCCTTTATATTATTACATATTAGTGGCTCTCATATTATTACATATTAGTGGCTCTCATATTATTACATATTAGTGGCTCTCATATTATTACATATTAGTGGCTCTCATATTATTACATATTAGTGGCTCTCATATTATTACATATTAGTGGCTCTCATATTATTACATATTAGTGGCTCTCATATTATTACATATTAGTGGCTCTCATATTATTACATATTAGTGGCTCTCATATTATTACATATTAGTGGCTCTCATATTATTACATATTAGTGGCTCTCATATTATTACATATTAGTGGCTCTCATATTATTACATATTAGTGGCTCTCATATTATTACATATTAGTGGCTCTCATATTATTACATATTAGTGGCTCTCATATTATTACATATTAGTGGCTCTCATATTATTTAATTGAGGTTAGGCATTATGTCTAGCGTCAAAAAGGTTAATTTAAATCGTACTTAACCCTTTGAATTGTACTGGTCGGTCCTAAGCTGAATAAAATCGCCTTGTGGTACATACTGTAGATGTAATTATTAAAGTCATCACTATTTAACATGAACATATTCAGAGTACCGGTAACATGACGTAACTTCGGACGGGGAGATAACTTCGAACACTCTAGAAAAAATATACAATGAACCACAGTTATGGGATAAATACATGATGTTATGGAAAAACAAGTATGTCTGCGGTGTTCTTCCATAATGCTGAGCTATTTTTCCATAACTGTAGCTTACATACTTTTACCCATTAATGTCCGAATATAACCCCCGTCCGAAGCTAGGTCATTTCACGGTAGCCCTTTAAGCTGAAAATTTCGAAGTTTAATTACTAATAATAACGATCAAATTTGTAAAAATTAGGTTTATTGTTCACTTGCAGCTGTGAGGCTGAAAATCTGAGTTTATATTAATCTAGGTACAGTATCTACTATACTTATTCTACCTTAACTACGAGGTCATAATCTAGGTACAGTATCTACTATACTTATTCTACCTTAACTACGAGGTCATAATCTAGGTACAGTATCTACTATACTTATTCTACCTTAACTACGAGGTCATAATCTAGGTACAGTATCTACTATACTTATTCTACCTTAACTACGAGGTCATAATCTAGGTACAGTATCTACTATACTTATTCTACCTTAACTACGAGGTCATAATCTAGGTACAGTATCTACTATACTTATTCTACCTTAACTACGAGGTCATAATCTAGGTACAGTATCTACTATACTTATTCTACCTTAACTACGAGGTCATAATCTAGGTACAGTATCTACTATACTTATTCTACCTTAACTACGAGGTCATAATCTAGGTACAGTATCTACTATACTTATTCTACCTTAACTACGAGGTCATAATCTAGGTACAGTATCTACTATACTTATTCTACCTTAACTACGAGGTCATAATCTAGGTACAGTATCTACTATACTTATTCTACCTTAACTACGAGGTCATAATCTAGGTACAGTATCTACTATACTTATTCTACCTTAACTACGAGGTCATAATCTAGGTACAGTATCTACTATACTTATTCTACCTTAACTACGAGGTCATAATCTAGGTACAGTATCTACTATACTTATTCTACCTTAACTACGAGGTCATAATCTAGGTACAGTATCTACTATACTTATTCTACCTTAACTACGAGGTCATAATCTAGGTACAGTATCTACTATACTTATTCTACCTTAACTACGAGGTCATAATCTAGGTACAGTATCTACTATACTTATTCTACCTTAACTACGAGGTCATAATCTAGGTACAGTATCTACTATACTTATTCTACCTTAACTACGAGGTCATAATCTAGGTACAGTATCTACTATACTTATTCTACCTTAACTACGAGGTCATAATCTAGGTACAGTATCTACTATACTTATTCTACCTTAACTACGAGGTCATAATCTAGGTACAGTATCTACTATACTTATTCTACCTTAACTACGAGGTCATAATCTAGGTACAGTATCTACTATACTTATTCTACCTTAACTACGAGGTCATAATCTAGGTACAGTATCTACTATACTTATTCTACCTTAACTACGAGGTCATAATCTAGGTACAGTATCTACTATACTTATTCTACCTTAACTACGAGGTCATAATCTAGGTACAGTATCTACTATACTTATTCTACCTTAACTACGAGGTCATAATCTAGGTACAGTATCTACTATACTTATTCTACCTTAACTACGAGGTCATAATCTAGGTACAGTATCTACTATACTTATTCTACCTTAACTACGAGGTCATAATCTAGGTACAGTATCTACTATACTTATTCTACCTTAACTACGAGGTCATAATCTAGGTACAGTATCTACTATACTTATTCTACCTTAACTACGAGGTCATAATCTAGGTACAGTATCTACTATACTTATTCTACCTTAACTACGAGGTCATAATCTAGGTACAGTATCTACTATACTTATTCTACCTTAACTACGAGGTCATAATCTAGGTACAGTATCTACTATACTTATTCTACCTTAACTACGAGGTCATAATCTAGGTACAGTATCTACTATACTTATTCTACCTTAACTACGAGGTCATAATCTAGGTACAGTATCTACTATACTTATTCTACCTTAACTACGAGGTCATAATCTAGGTACAGTATCTACTATACTTATTCTACCTTAACTACGAGGTCATAATCTAGGTACAGTATCTACTATACTTATTCTACCTTAACTACGAGGTCATAATCTAGGTACAGTATCTACTATACTTATTCTACCTTAACTACGAGGTCATAATCTAGGTACAGTATCTACTATACTTATTCTACCTTAACTACGAGGTCATAATCTAGGTACAGTATCTACTATACTTATTCTACCTTAACTACGAGGTCATAATCTAGGTACAGTATCTACTATACTTATTCTACCTTAACTACGAGGTCATAATCTAGGTACAGTATCTACTATACTTATTCTACCTTAACTACGAGGTCATAATCTAGGTACAGTATCTACTATACTTATTCTACCTTAACTACGAGGTCATAATCTAGGTACAGTATCTACTATACTTATTCTACCTTAACTACGAGGTCATAATCTAGGTACAGTATCTACTATACTTATTCTACCTTAACTACGAGGTCATAATCTAGGTACAGTATCTACTATACTTATTCTACCTTAACTACGAGGTCATAAGCGACTTTTGGCGACCGTGAAGTGCCGAATTCCCATCATGGTACATACGCAGATGCACTGGTGAGGAGTATGTGTAGGCTAACACAGGCTGATAGTTGAGCAGCTTGGCTAGAAGATACAATCACCTCCATCGGGATAGCCGACATTTGTGTTAGTACTTTGGGGAGTTTAAACCCTCGAGCTCACGGTCAGCGCACATCGCTTTAGACCACTCGGCTAACCCGACCCTATTTTAGTGTGTGTGTGTGTGTGTGTGTGTGTGTGTGTGTGTGTATGTGTGTGTGGTAGAGAGAGAGTGCGTTCGTGTGTACATATACAACCCTGTAACTCGTGTACTTAATTAAAGGCGCAGTATGGGGGAACAAGAGGCCCGATAAATTAGGTCACGGGCATATCTGTTATCGGGGAGGGGGGGGGGGGGTGTATCTGCGACGGGGGAACGGGGCAATCGAAGAGGAGAGAAAGCCTGCGGGAATTGGTGCGTTGGACAATCGATGGTACCAGGCACGGCAAAGATAATGAATATACAACATGAATAGATAGGATACAAGACGAGTACAAAGGAGCACAAAGTAAAAACAAGCAACAACAGGTCATGCGACCCCTCGAGGTCACTTGCCTTCCAAAACACTGCTGTTCCAAGTGTTGCAACAGTATTTCAGAGAGAATGTGGGAAAAATGTGAGAAGGGAGTGCTGCCCTGGAGCTTAGTTCATGGCAGGGGAAATTACATTAAGATCTATTATGTTATTGAACAAACACTACTAAAGAAAATATTTATTCAATTACAAATGCAGTCACCTTGGGTTCAGGGCAAGGTTTTGTCTAGGTGAACTTTGACATCTCGGGGAAGCCCATTCCACAAGCTGACGACTCGATTGAAGAAGAAATTCTTGGATTCGTTACAGTTGAATGATTTACCAATGATTTTGCAGCCATATCCCCGAGTGTAGTTTGATCGGTCAATCGTAAAATATTTATTACAGTTCATGTTGTCCCTTTAATGATCTTGAAAACTTGTATAAGTGTAATGGTTATGTGGTATGCCAAGAGCAGAAAAGGCCACTGTATGCGCAGATTAAAAGTGCATGTGCATTTATAGCGTGTTAATGAAAGAAATACAGCTGAGAGAGAGAGAGAGAGAGAGAGAGAGAGAGAGAGAACTACCAGGCTGTAATAGAAGTAGGAAAGGTAGAAGAGTTGGAGCTAGAATGGCCCCTGACGTGATAATTAAGGGAGGGAGAGGGGGGCAAGCTGACGTTGTTACTAAAGTTTGGGATTAAAGGGGGGCTGGGAGGGGGGCTAAGGGGGGCTGTTATCTCGTGAGCAACCCCCCCTAGACCCCCTATTTATTTTTATTTTTTTATGTGAGTGAGGGAGACAAAAGGCAGAACTGCCTGTATCGAGTGCCTCCCCCAGAGTTGAAAGAGTGACAGGGCCAAAATCAAGGGACGTTCGAGCTAAAATGCCTGGACACACGGAGTTTGAAGCAATTTAAGTCATAGGAAGAGGGAAAGACTGATTCTGGGAGAGAGATGCAGAGCTCAGCAGTTGAATAGAAGAAAGACCAAGTGTAACGTTTCACTCTTGGGTTGAAGAGTTGCACAGAGTAGGGGTGGGATTGTGTTGCAAGATGGGTACTATGTACCCTACGTAGAGGAGGTGGTATACACTGAGAAAGATCTGAGGAACACTGATTATTGTAGTAGCGATAGAATAGCGAGAGAGATGCAAGATTGCAGCGAAGAGAGAGAGAGAGATTGCAGAGAGAGAGAGAGGGAGAGAGAATCCGACTGACCGACCGACTTGTCAAACAAAAATAAGAAGAACTAAATAAACAAATAATAAGTGTATCCATCTACTGTATATACTGTACTCAGACACATACCCCATTTATTTATTTATGTATTTTTATTATATTTTTGTATTCATATTTGTTTGCAGCCACCCCCAGCTAAGACACTCCGTATGTTTATAGGTAGAGTAAAAATCCGAGACCCCGATAATAGCGATCACCACATACTGTAGCCTCGGCTTCAGAGGGGCTTGGGTTGTTAAATCGGCTATAGACCTGCTGAATTTAAGGGGCTAGAGCTTGTTTTGGGGGGCTACTTATTAATTTAAGGGGCTAGCGCTTGTTTTGGGGGGCTACTTATTAATTTAAGGGGCTAGTGCTTGTTTTGGGGGGCTACTTATTAATTTAAGGGGCTAGCGCTTGTTTTGGGGGGCTACTTATTAATTTAAGGGGCTAGAGCTTGTTTTGGGGGCTACTTATTCATTTATGTATTTAATGTTGAGTTTACTCGCTAGACCTCCATCAAGCTTAAAAAAACACCCCCTATGCCCCCTTTCAAGATGTATTTGTACATTTGTTGGTAGAAAAATGTCCAAGCCGAAGGCCGGTTCCTTCTAATTGTACAGGCTCACTATCGCTCGCCAGGAAAAAATCGACACCTAAATGGCATGAAAGGTCTTAATATTGACAAAGAAATGAGGCGGAAAGTCTTAGAATCGCCGAAGTAATAGAACGAACGTCTTAAAATGTCAAAACTAATATGCTAAACATGAGGGAGAAGGGGGTCCAGAAAAAGCAAGTACCTCCCTCTTAAAGTTGTTAGAAGATCAATATTGTGAAGTGTAGAGAGGTTGGTATGGGTGAGTGAGTGAGTGTGTGTGTGTGTGTGGATGTGTGTATAATTATGTAAATGACTGAGTGTGAGTGTGTGTGTGTGCATGTGTGTGTGTGAGTATGTGTGTGTGTGTAAATCAGGAATACGTGTTAGTAAAATAATGCAAGGCTAACAGAAAATGTGAACATATCCGGAATATGATTTGTAAACATGAGAGAGAGAGAGAGCACAATGGGCGATAAAGGTAATGTGAGAAAGAAAGATAGCCAGCGCCAGTGGGTGAGAAAGGAAGAGAGCAAGGGGGTCTGATGGCTCTCTCTCTCTCTCTCTCTCTCTCTCTCTCTCTCTCTCTCTCTCTCTCTCTCTCTCTCTCTCTCTCTCTCTTTGTATCTATCTATCTATCTCTACCTATCAATCTATCTATCTTTCTCTCTGTCTGTCTGTCTATCTCTCTCTCTCTCTATCTATCTATCTATCTATCAATCTATCGATCTATCTATCTATCTATCTATCAATCTATCTATACCTACCGATCTATCTATCTGCCTGTTTGTCTGCCTGTCTATCTATCTATATATCTATCTATCCATCTATCTATATGTCTGTCTGTCTGTCTATCCATCTATTTACCGATGTTTCCCCCTCTCTCTCTCTATCTATCTATCTCTCGCTCTCTCTCTCTCTCTCTCTCTCTCTCTCTCTCTCTCTCTCTCTTTGTATCTATCTATCTATCTCTACCTATCAATCTATCTATCTTTCTCTCTGTCTGTCTGTCTATCTCTCTCTCTCTCTATCTATCAATCTATCGATCTATCTATCTATCTATCTATTTATCTATCAATCTATCTATACCTACCGATCTATCTATCTGCCTGTTTGTCTGCCTGTCTATCTATCTATATATCTATCTATCCATCTATCTATATGTCTGTCTGTCTGTCTATCCATCTATTTACCGATGTTTCCCCCTCTCTCTCTCTCTCTCTATCTATCTCTCGCTCTCTCTCTCTCTCTCTCTCAGGAATTTGAAGAGGCCCACCATTCTTTAGTGAGCGTGTAGGGCCATAAGCAGGCTAAGAGAGAGAGAGAGAGAGAGTGTGTGTGAGAGTGAGAGGAGAGTGAGAGAGATAGTTACAAGGAGCTACACGGAATAATTAGTTTCTGGAAGTGGAAGGAGAGAGACTGTTTAGTGCACTACACTCATTACACAGTGTGCAAAATACGATCTACTCTCTTCTTGAACTGCTCTACTGAAGAACTGTTTACAACTTAGGAGGGAAGTTTGTTCCAGGTAGAACAGATCTTATATGTGAACAAGTTTCCACGAATACTAGTGCTGAACCTTTTCAATTCTAATTTCCAGCCATGGTTGCGTGTTGTATTCATATTGAGGCTAACATGTTTGCTATAATCCACATTGTCAAACCCATTAAGTATTGTAAGTACTTCAATGAGCTGACCTCGTAGTCTGCGGGTCTCCAACGGAAAGAAATCAAGAGCTCTCAACCAGTCCTCATAGCTCAGTCTTCTAAGCGATGGAATAAGCTTTGAAGCTCTAGCTTGTACTATTTTTATATCTTTCCTGAGTGCTGGAGACCAGAATTGAACAGCATACTCCAGGAGAGGCCGTATCAGAGCGTTGTAAAGTGTGAAGACTATTTCCTTATTTCTATACTTAAAGTACCTCTTAATATAGCCCAATAATTTCTGAGCTTTCTTCTCTACTTCAATGCACTGCTTGGAAAACTTTAGGTCACTGCTAATCAGAACACCCAAATCCTTTTCCAAGTCAGTCACTTCCAGAGGCATTCCCAATAGTGAATAGCCTGGCTTGGGGTTTGCTTGGCCAATGTGCATCACCTTGCAATTTTCCAAGTTTAGAGGCATCTGAAATGTCTCTGACCATTCACGCAGTTTGTTGAGGTCCATCCTGAGCTGTTCAACCCCTTTGGGGTCTTTTACATTCATTCCAAGTTTTATGTCATCTGCAAACTTGGAGATCACACTCAACAGACCAATATCTATGTCATTGACATACTGTATATGATAAACAGAAGTGGGTCAAGGACAGATCCTTGTGGAAATCCCAAAATTACTGCAGTCCACTCAGAAGAAACGCCATTGATTACCACTCGTTGTTGTCTACCTGTTAGCCAACTTTCTATCCAATTTGTGACCTCTGTATTGATACCTAGCACACTCACTTTTGACATTAGCCTGCAATGAGGCACTTTATGAAAAGCTTTTTGAAAATCTAAGTAAAGGATGTCTATGGCTCTACTTTTGTCATACTCACTCAGCATTTCACGGAAAAAATTCAGCAAATTGGTAAGACACGATCGGTGTCGCCTGAATCCATGTTGGGAATCTGTAACTATATTATGGATTTATAAGTAGTCAACAATCTTGTCTACTTCTCCCTTCTAAGAGTTTTACTATGATAGAAGTCAAGCTAATTGGCTGATAATTCTTGGGACACTCATGATCCCCTTTCTTAAAGATTGGGGTCACATTGGCCAGTTCAGGGACATCTCCATTTTCTAGTGATTTATTGAAGATGTCAGCCAAAGAAAGGTGCGATTTCATCTTGCATTTCTTGTACAACTCGGGGAAGAAAGCCATCTGGGCTGGATGACTTGAACCTATTTAACTTATCTATTATTTTTGCTACATCCTCTGGGGTACATCTGATTTTGCTAAGAACTTCACCCTCATGCACTAATCCTGGACTTGGCATGTCACTGGTATTTTCTCTTGTGAATACTGAAGCAAAATAGTCGTTTAGGGATTTAGTTAGCCTATATCAGTGTCAGAAGTTTGAAGTTGGTCTGTTGGATCCTTTAGAGATCCAATGTTACTTTTGAATGGCTTTCTGCTATTCACATAGCTGAAGAACTCTTTAGGACTCTCTTTGCAGAGGGCTGCAACCCTTAGTTCTTCATTCAGCTTTGTTAACTTTATAAGATATTTCACTCTTCTACTCATATTTTTGAAGGAATCTAAAACTCTTTGCTCTTGACTTCTTTTGACCTTTCTGTATGTAGAGAATGAGAGAGAGAGAGAGAGAGAGAGAGAGACCGAGAAAGAGACCGAGAGAGAGAGAGAGCAAAAAACAAAACAAAAAAATATCACCAATGGCCGAAAAACACAGGAGTAAAAATATAAAGGCAAGAATGCTGAGAAGGCAGGCTACTCTTTTCAGGTCATTCTTACAGGGAAGGAAGTAGAATGAGACGAGAATGGAGGGAGGAAATGAAAGTAGTGAGTAACAGCCCGTGATCAAGGGAGGGAGAGAGAGAGAGAGAGTTACACAGAGTTACACAAAGATACTCAGAGCACACAGACCTTGCGGTCCCAACTAGGTGGCCCAGTTTATAGTGGAAGAATAGGACAGTAAAGTAAAAGGTTCTATCCCTCCTACCCTCCGCTCCCTCCGGCTAAAAAGCCGTACCGGAAAATAGGATGAAGTGTAACCTTATGGGTCAGGAAATGCCCACAAGGACAGTGTTTATATAGTATAGCAAGACATTAGTTTGAAAGGGAAATTACACATGCCTTCTGATTAATTAATATTAATCCAATCTTCATCAGATGATCGTCCAGTCTTTTCTTAAACGTATCAATTGAATTACTGTCGACCACCTCCCTTGGTAAACTATTCCACTCTTTAACCACATTGTATGTGAAGAAATTCTGTGTCACATCTAGGGATGCCTTTTTTCTAATTAATTTCATTCCATTACCTCGGGTTGCAGCATTATTATTAATCATGAACAGTGTACTGATGTCTACTCTGTCAAATCCCTTAATTATCTTAATTAAGACACTCGATAAGTTGGCCTCGCAACCTCCTTTTCTTTAGTGAGAACAAATTTAATAGCTTTAATCTTTCATAATGTGGCTTGTTTTTCAGAGAGGGAATTAGTTTAGTTGCTCTACGCTGCATAGTTTCGAGTTTGTTAATGTCTTTCTTAAGATACGGGGCCAAGAACTGAACGCCATATTCAAGATGGGAGAGAGAGAGAGAGAGAGAGAGAGAGAGAGAGAGAGTGAAAGATAGAGAGAGAGAGAGAGCAGCCCCCGTTCCTTTATATCTCGTTTTCTGTTTTCATTTTTTTAGACTTGAAGGATCGACCATTTCTTTTTGTGGACAAGACTCTGATCTGCCTCCGTGTGTGTGTGTGTGTGTGTGTAGTGTGTATGTGTGTGAGTGTGTGTGAGAGAGAGAGTGTGTGTGTCTGTAGGTTGTTAATATTTGTATAGTGTATGTGTGGGTGTGGGTGTAGTGTGTTTATGTTTGTGTAGTGTGTGTGTGTGGGTGTGGGTGTAGTTTGTTTATGTTTGTGTAGTGTGTGTGTGTGTGTGTGTGTGTAGTGTGTTTATGTTTGTGTAGTGTGTGTGTGTGTTTGATTGTATAATGTGCGTTTAAGAAATAGATAGATAGAGAGAGAGAGATGGAAAGGGTTGCAGTATGCATTATGAAACCGGAAATACCAGCCTAACCTCTCTACATACAATATATATATATATATATATATATATATATATATATATATATATATATATATGTATCTAACACATACACGTGAGCTACTAAATGTTGTTATACTCTCAGCTGGGCTCGATCCACCAACAGTCAAGACGATTGTCCATGCGTGATAAAGGACACTTTAGCATTATTATGAAGCAGA
Source organism: Paralithodes platypus (assembly GCA_032716605.1). Taxonomy (NCBI): domain Eukaryota; kingdom Metazoa; phylum Arthropoda; class Malacostraca; order Decapoda; family Lithodidae; genus Paralithodes; species Paralithodes platypus. The sequence continues at coordinate 19,616,257 of CM064538.1, forward strand.
GAAGTAGTAATTTTAGCAGTATATTCTGGCTACATGTAGACGATCTAATACAGTTTAGGAAGATCTACAGGAGTTAAAAGGGTAAAAACTGGCCCAATCAACCCTCTGAAGTCCATACATACCCTTCATAAGCTGAATAAAACCGTCTAATGATAGCCACAATACACTGTCCAAACGCGTCATGATTCTCAAGGGGTTAAGTATCGAGAAATTAGCAGCAATTGGATTGCAATGACCACACCATAGTGAGATGATGAGTGTTTGATTAAGGGGGGAGGGTGTATTTATTGGTCGATTTACATATTTATTAAGTATATACTCTTTACATTTATTAAGTATATACTCTTTACATTTATTAAGTATATACTCTTTACATTTATTAAGTATATACTCTTTACATTTATTAAGTATATACTCTTTACATTTATTAAGTATATACTCTTTACATTTATTAAGTATATACTCTTTACATTTATTAAGTATATACTCTTTACATTTATTAAGTATATACTCTTTACATTTATTAAGTATATACTCTTTACATTTATTAAGTATATACTCTTTACATTTATTAAGTATATACTCTTTACATTTATTAAGTATATACTCTTTACATTTATTAAGTATATACTCTTTACATTTATTAAGTATATACTCTTTACATTTATTAAGTATATACTCTTTACATTTATTAAGTATATACTCTTTACATTTATTAAGTATATACTCTTTACATTTATTAAGTATATACTCTTTACATTTCCTCCCTAGACCTCCATGCAGCTCAATACAAACATCCCCAAGATCCCTCAACTAGATAAATGTGCACATTTTTCGGTAGAAAAATATCCTGGCCGAAGGCCAATTCCTCTTAAATTACTGGCTCGCTATCGCTAATCGACACCTAAATCGCACGAAAGGTCTGAAATGGGGCGAAAAGTTTAGAAATCGCCAAACTAATGGGCTGCACGTCTAAAAATCCGAAAACCATTGGGGCTAAACATGAGGGAGAAAGGGGCGCCAGAACAATCAACCTTCTCCCCTGATAAGTGGTTTGAGGAACGTGTAAAATATAGCTATAGGTGAAACGCGGTCATTTTACCAAGTACTCCTGCCCCTTTAATTAATGTGTTCTAGGGTACTCTCTCTCTCTCTCTCTCTCTCTCTCTAACACACTTTCACTCTGTCACTCACTCTCTCTCTCTCGTTCTCTCTTTGCTATCCATTTCTTTCACTCTCCACACATTTAAGCTTTGCTATTTTACTAGAAATTGTGTACTGACTACCTTGCTAGGATTGTATCACCTGTAGTTAGTCTCTCTCTCTCTCTCTCTCCCCCACCCAACCAGTGTATCGGAAAGTCATTGCGCGGTGACGGGGTAACGTTGTCTCCACTTTACTATCTCCCCCTCCCCCCCCCCCCCCACGATACGCCAGCCGGTACGATACACACGGCTTGCGATACCGGCCCAGAGTCTGTCGTACATTTGAGTTACGTAGATACCGCGACGGGTGATAATGTTTTAAGGGGGATCACCTGCTTTTTTTCTCTTTCTCTCCCTTTCTTTCTTTCTCTGGCTTGTATCCATTCGGCCCCATTCAGCCAACTGCTTTAAGACGTTTATCCCCATCCAGGTGTCGATTTCTTCCTGGCGAGCGACAGCGAGCCAGCATGGTATGGAGAAATCTGGCTTCGCCGGATACATTTTTCTATCGAAAAATGTACAAATTTAACTTGCTGTCAAAACAAAAATATATGTAAGCTGGCTCGCTCCGCTCGCCAAGAAAATAAGGGGGTTAACGTCTTCAAACAGTAGGCTGAATGGGGCCAAATGAATACAAGCCAAAGAGAGAGGGAGAGAAAGAGAAAAACAGCGAGGTACGCAACATTATAGGATATTTCTCGATGGCTCTCTACGTTTTTTGTTTTTCTCAGCTATATTTAGACGATTTTGAACAGTTTAAGAAGGATCTGTGGTACTACAAATTATTAAATGAGATAGTTCGAAGCCTGTTATAGGTGCTGGCGGCCCTTTTGAAACTGGATAACATCGTCTAATAGTAGCCAGAATAAAGTTAAAAGGACGGCACCGGTACTGAAAGGGTTAACCCCTTCTGTTCCAAGACATCTTTTTCATTATATTGTGGCAATGATTAGACGATTGTATTGAGGTTAGGAAGGACCTCTACCAATAATAAGGCTTCAAACTATCTCACTTAACCATTTTTATTATGACAGATCCTTCTTAAACTGCTCAAAAGCGTGTAAATATAGCTATAATAATATATAAAAGACATCGCCGGTACAGAAGGGGTTAAGGAAGCTCTAGTACCTAGCAGTGAATTACGATACCCTCAACCCTTTCCACCCCCATTGTCCCGCGATACCTAACCCAGTTCTTCTCTGAAAAAAAGTATTTTTTTCTTAAAAGAGGGTCTAGTAGGGCAGTGGTTCTTAACCTTGGGGGCGCGTCCCCCTAGGGGGGCGTTTGACAATGCTAGTGCGTGGGGTAATCAAAGTTCAAATTAGGGCTAGGCCATTCAAAAGCATACAGGGTAATCCCAAAGATATATATAAATAAGAAACTTTGATAGGAAAAATTCACAACCGTCATTCCGAGCAACCACATGTAGTGTTGACATGAAACCATTAATCAGTTTTAATCCTTGCATGCAGATTGGTTATTTGTTCGCCCTTTTTACAGTATCTTGCGTCTTAAATATCCATATGGAGTGGATAAAAAAATAAAAACAATCTAGGCACCAGAGGCAGGGGGGTAGGGGGGGGGGGGGCATCATGAATACAGTTCTGACCAAAGGGGCGCAGTGCCAAAATGGTTAAGAACCACCGGTCTAGGGGGTGTTTCTCTTAAAAGGGTAGTTCTTGGTTTTTGGTCTATGAAATTATTTATTTATGTATTTTTAAGTTTCCTCGCTAGACCTCGATCAAGCTTAGAAAAACACCCTCTTGACCCTCTTCCAAGATAAATTTGTACATTTTCGGTAGAAAATTGTCCCGGCCGAAGGCCAGTTCCTCTTAGATTACAGGTTGCTATCGACACCAAAATGACACTAAAAATCTTAATATTGATAAAGAAATGGAGTGAAAGGTCTTAAAATACCTTAACTAATGGGCCAAACGTCATAAAATCTGAAAACTAATATGGCTAAACATGAGGAAGAAGGGGGACCAGAAAAGCGACCCATCTCCCCTTAAGGGGGGTCACCGTTTGTTTTTCTTTCTCTCCTTTTCTCTCTTTCTCTGGCTTGTATCCATTAGGCCCCATTCAGCCGACTGTGTTATGACGTTTATCCCCATCTAGGTGTCGATTTCTTCCTGGCGAGCGATAGCGAGCCAGCATTGTATGGAGAAATCCGGCTTCACCGGAAACATTTTTCCACCGAAAAATGTACACATTTAGCTTGCTGTTAAGACAAATATATATATATGCTGGCTCGCTACCGCTCGCCAGGAAGATATTGACACCTGGATGGGGGTAAACGTCTTAAAACAGTAGGCTGAATGGGGCCGAATGGATACAAGCCAAAGAGAGAGGGAGAGAAAGAGAAAACAAGCGAGGTGGGCCCCCTTAAGGGAGGTAGGAGTATGATTGATGAGTGATATAAGTCTTTTATTAATTATTCTCTGTAGTGTTTCATACATAATATATTTTTAATTTTGTTAGGACTGGCTTTTGAGGATTTAAAGCCAAATTTGATAAAACTCAATAATTTCTCTCACTCATCACTCTCTTTCTCTCTCTCTCTCTCTCTCTCTATATATATATATATATATATATATATATATATATATATACAGTATATATACCATATTGGGTAGGGGTAAAAATATCTTGGTGGGCAGATTGGATACGCTAGGTCAGACTTTACCAATTTCTTAAAGTTGGACAGGTGAGTAGTGGGGGGGAGGGGGGAAGCAAGGAGGGGGGGGTAGGCAAGGGGGGAGGGGGAGATAAGGAAGGGGGGAGGGGCAGATGGGGTTCAGAGGGAGAGGGAGACGAGTGGGGTGGTATGCGGGGAGGGGAAGGGGATCAGAGTGGGAGAGGGGTAAGAGGAGGGGGGAAAGGGGGGAGGGGGGACAAGGGGATCAGAGGGGGCAGGGGAGGAGGGGGGGCATGATGTGTTTTGCGTGTGTGTGGGTGTATGTGTTTGTGTATGTGTGTGTGTGTGTGTGTGGACGTGTAAGAAAGAGCGAGAGAGAGAGAGACCTAAGGATATAATTCTCTGATATCCACAGTCGATATTGCTGGAGTACTTCAATACTGTAAAATATATGCCCCAGGATTCTACTTAAGGGGGGATGGGCGTATTTATTTGCTCATTTATGTATGTCTTTATAATATTTTTAGTTTCCTTCCTGGATCTCCATCAAGCTCAAAAACATTCCCCCGAGACCCTCCTTCAAGGTAAATTTGTACATTTTTCGTTAGAAAAATGTTCTGGCCGAATGCCTGTTCCCCTTAAATTACAGGCTCGATATCGCTCGATAATAACTCGAAAATAACAACACCTGAATGCCAAAAAAAGTCTTAATTTTTACAAAGAAATGTGGGGAAAAGGTCTTTAAATCGGCAAACTAATGGGCCGAATGTCTTAAAATCTGAAAACTAAAGGGGCTAAGCATGAGGAAGAAAGGGGACCAGAAAATACGACCCATCTCCCCTTAATATGGCCCCAAGGACTGTCAATATTCTTATTCTGGTAAGAGAGAGAGAGAGAGAGAGAGAGAGAGAGAGAGAGAGAGAGAGAGAGAGAGAGAGAGGTATATAGCGATAGTATAGAAAATAGGTTAAGTACGGTTACTATAAGTAGAAGTGATGTGCTTAAGGAAAATGACAGACTGAAACCTCAGAAGTCGCCTGGTCCTGATGAGGTATATGCTAGAGTATTAAAAGAATGCAGAGATGAGTTAAGTTACCCATTAACATTTCTATTTAATAAGTCATTAGAAACAGGTATAGCTCCAGAAGCTTAGAAGCTTACAAATGTAGTTCCGATCTTAGAGAGAGAGAGAGAGAGAGAGAGAGAGTGAGAAAATTACACACTTCATTGAATATTTACGGTACTTCGACGAAATATACTGAAACAATCCCTTCAAACACATGCCTGAGACATAGTGTTCCCTCATTTAACGTTCACGGACTTGAGTTTATCCGTCAGTCAGTCAGTAGCCAGCCCTGACTCCCACATGTGGTAGGGAGGATCAGCAAAAGACTCGAGAAAGGAAAATGAGGTGACAGGAGAAGATCGCATAACAGTTCGCCCAGACTACCTTCAAACTAATGCTTGATAGTTAGTTTAATTATTGTTGAGGATTTTGCTTGATGTTTCCATTTTCAAGCAATGTATTTTACTTTGTCACCTGGACTAACAAAAACGCATTCTCAGACTTCCTTCACACTAACATAATGCTCACCCGGACCCCCTACATGCTAAATTTGTACATTTTTCGATAGTTTATATAATTATTGTTGAGGATTTTGCTTCACATATTGTCATTTTCGAGCAATGTATTTTACTTTGTCTCTTAGACTATAAGCAGCGCCAACGAACTTGACAATAATCTTGCACCCTTAGCTTCTTATAACTCAAAAGGGCCCAGAGCAAACTGGCTGTAAATACCCACACCTATTTCTTGGTGGGCTCTTCCCAAATTATAGAAATGTCGGCTCGATTGCTTTCATTCAGTTTGAGTTATGAGAAGTTAAGGGGTCGAGATTATTGTCAAGTTCGTTGGCGCTACCTATAACAAAAACGCATTATCAAACCTCCTTCAAACTAAAAAAAATGCTCACTCGGACCCCCTACATGCTAAATTTGTACATTTTTTCGATAGAAAAATGTCTCGGCCGAAGGGCGATTTGTTTAAAGATTCAGGCTCGCTATCGCTCGCCTGGAAAATATCGACTGCTAAATGGGGTGAAGCATCTTACTGTCGCCAAACTAATGAGGAGATACTTCTTAATATCACCAAACTAACGGGGTGAAACGTCATATTTTCGCCAAACTAATGTCACTCTCGTAAGATATCACAGAGCATCAATAACATCGCCTGCCGGTAGCCAAAACACCTGTCAAACTCCGCTATCGATTTTGGATGTCGGCAGAAACGCATTTGGATTTTTGACTATTTTGCGCCGACTCTTGAAAATGCTCCGGGCAGGTTTGAAGGGATTTATTCTCTCTCTCTCTCTCTCTCTCTCTCTCTCTCTCTCTATATATATATATATATATATATATATATATATATATATATATATATATATATATATATATTATTTGTTTAACCCTTAGAGGATCCGATTACGCGTTTCTTTCTTCAAGGCGAGTGACGTGCTTTTTTCTCTCCTTTTCTCTCTTTCTCTGGCTTGTATCCATTTGGCCCCATTCAGCCTACTTTTTAAAGACGTTTATCCCCATCCAGGTGTCGATTCTTTTTTGTTTTTTTGACAGCACGCTAAATTTGTACATTTTTCGATAGAAAAATTTCTCTGGCGAAGCCGGATTTCTCCATACAATGCTGGCTCGCTAACGCTCGCCAGGAAGAAATCGACACCTGGATGTGGATAAACGGCTTAAAACAGTTGGCTGAATGGGGCCGAATTGATACAAGCCAGAGAAAGAGAGAGAGAAAAAAATAAGGTGGGCTCCCTTAAACTATCTTACTAATCTTAACACGAAACTGTCTCACTAATCCTTTCAAGAGCCGATTACGCATTTCATCTCTGTTTTCTAGTTATTTCTAAACGATTTTATTCATGTTAAGGGGGGTCACCTGCATTTTTTTATCTTTCTCTCCTTTTCTCTCTTTCTCTGACTTGTATCCATTCGGCCCCATTCAGCCAACTGTTTTAAGACGTTTATCCCTATCCAGGTGTCGATTTCTTCCTGGCGAGCGATAACGAGTCAGCATTGTATGGAGAAATCCGGCTTCGCCGGAGACATTTTTCTATCGAAAAATGTAGAAATTTAGCTTACTGTAAAATACAAATATATATATGCTGGCTCGCTACCGCTCGCCAGGAAAATATTGACACCTGGATGGGGGTAAACGTCCTAAAACAGTAGGCTGAATAGGGCCGAATGGATACAAGCCAAAGAGAGAGGGAAAAAAAGAGGAAAACAGCGAGGTGGGCTCCCTTAAGAAAGGGTATATGGAAGTCAGATGGTTAATCAAGATAGTCTTAGTGATTCCCACCGATTCTTCCTAAACTGAATAAGATCGTCTAATGATAGCCAGATTATAAGATCGTCTAATGATAGCCAGAATATAAGATCGTCTAATGATAGCCAGATTATAAGATCGTCTAATGATAGCTAGAATATAAGATCGTCTAATGATAGCCAGAATATAAGATCGTCTAATGATAGCCAGAATATAAGATCGTCTAATGATAGCCAGAATATAAGATCGTCTAATGATAGCCAGAATATAAGATCGTCTAATGATAGCCAGAATATAAGATCGTCTAATGATAGCCAGAATATAAGATCGTCTAATGATAGCTAGAATATAAGATCGTCTAATGATAGCCAGAATATAAGATCGTCTAATGATAGCTAGAATATAAGATCGTCTAATGATAGCTAGAATATAAGATCGTCTAATGATAGCCAGAATATAAGATCGTCTAATGATAGCTAGAATATAAGATCGTCTAATGATAGCCAGAATATAAGATCGTCTAATGATAGCTAGAATATAAGATCGTCTAATGATAGCCAGAATATAAGATCGTCTAATGATAGCTAGAATATAAGATCGTCTAATGATAGCCAGAATATAAGATCGTCTAATGATAGCTAGAATATAAGATCGTCTAATGATAGCTAGAATATAAGATCGTCTAATGATAGCCAGAATATAAGATCGTCTAATGATAGCCAGAATATAAGATCGTCTAATGATAGCTAGAATATAAGATCGTCTAATGATAGCTAGAATATAAGATCGTCTAATGATAGCCAGAATATAAGATCGTCTAATGATAGCCAGAATATAAGATCGTCTAATGATAGCCAGAATATAAGATCGTCTAATGATAGCTAGAATATAAGATCGTCTAATGATAGCCAGAATATAAGATCGTCTAATGATAGCCAGAATAAATTGTCAAAACGCGTCATGATCTTCTAATGGCTAAAACACACTTGGGACAATATGTATTTTAGGTCACGTATGGGATATATTTTTCTAATTGTTAACTATAGCGTTGTCTTACAGTATTAGTCACCACAATACATGTCGCGAGCTGTGGCATAATAGTCTATTCGCTGTAAGTAGGCGATAAATCATGACCTCTATCCTCTGTAATTCAAAAAGGGATAGAGCAAATTGGTTTTAAATTTCCCCATCTAGCCCTTGACGGACTCTTCCCAAGTGGTAGAAATATTAGCTCAATTACTTTAGTCGTTTTTGAGTTACAGAGGTTAGAAGTCACGATTTCTCGCCTACTTACAGCGAATAGACTATAATAGTCAGTAGAGCGTCGGCTGCTCATCAAAGGGTCAGCGGATTGACTCCCTACTGTCATAAAGTTATTGGTAGATGTCAAGCCCGGGCAACTTGACCTAGCGATTCGTGACAACGCCTAATGTTCATGGCCACCCCTTCTCGGGAACTATGGTTTCTGGCAAAAAAACAAAAAAATAAAAAAATAAAAAAAATCTTTATCGCTGCAAAATAAATTATTTGTAGTTAGACTTTGTGGGTTAAATAAGGGTGAAAACAAAACAGGTGGCCATCTTGAATCGGTGGAAAACTACCTGTGTCCACTTTTCCAACGTATGTTTAGTATTTTGTCATGCTCTATCTCAATGGTAAGACCAGCGGGCCGCACCCAGGTTCGGAATGTTAGGTTGTTAGGTTAGGTTAATGACATGCTATGATTTTTGGGGGAGCATATCTTAACATTGCTAAATAATGGGTAAATATGCATTTGCAGACGGAAAAACAGCGAAAAACACACAAACCAATTAAAGAACTGATGAACAAGAAGAACATAATAACAGAAACACATACGTGACCTAAAATACATATTGACCCAAACTGGCACACAAAACACGAGAAAGCAACAGGGAAGATAAACCTCATTATTGCCGGCAGGAAACTAAGATCAAATTTTACGATAGGCCAGCGAGAATACAAGGCGGGATCAAAGGCCACATTATTCCTCCTTATGTTTACATCATGACTTACGAGCTCCGCCGCCAGGGGAGCTACGGTACAAAGCCATCGGTAGAGAGACTGTGGTTAGCTTGGTTTGTACGGTATATTATCATCGGTAGTGAGACTATGGCTATCTTGGTGTGAACGGAATAAAGTCATCGGTAGAGAGACTTTGGCTGTCTAGGTGTGTACGGTATATAGTCATCGGTAGAGAGACTGATGCTATCTTGGTTTGTACGGTATATAGTCATCGGTAGAGAGACTGATGCTAGCTTGGTTTGTACGGTGTATAGTCATCGGTAGAGAGACTGATGCTAGCTTGGTTTGTACGGTATATAGTCATCGGTAGAGAGACTGATGCTAGCTTGGTTTGTACGGTATATAGTCATCGGTAGAGAGACTGATGCTATCTTGGTTTGTACGGTATATAGTCATCGGTGTGAGACTGATGCTATCTTGGTTTGTACGGTATATAGTCATCGGTGTGAGACTGATGCTATCTTGGTTTGTACGGTATATAGTCATCGGTACTGAGACTACTTTGATGTCTACGGTACAGAACCGTAGAACTTGAGACATTTGCTACTTTGGTTTTACACTGTAGAGAACTGTCGAGTGTAAGGTTTTTGATATTTCTCTCTATGCACTACGGAATGAACAGTAGTGACACGTCTGTTACTATTTACTATGCGGTACACAATCTTCACTATAGTCAGTATTATTTCAGCTGACGGTAAATTGAATCCCTGAAAATTTTTCGCTAGAAAATGTCCCGACCAAAGGCCAGTTCCTCCTAAGCTACAGGCTTGCTATTGCTCGCCAGGGAAAATTCGACACCTAAATGGTACGAAAGGTCTTAACCCGTTTTGTAGTGGCGACATCTTGCAAATTTTATTCTAGGTATATTTAAAGGATCTTCTGCAGTTTAAGAAGGATCTGTGGTAGTAAAAAGGGTTAAGTGAGATATTTCGAAACCTGTTAATTGCTGGAGGCCCTATTGAAACTACATAAAATCGTCTAAGAGCAGCCAGAATACAGTTAGAAGGTCGGCAAAAAAAAAAACATCCCGCTTAGAAAGGATATATGGTAGCTAAAAGGATTAATTGAGATAGTTTGTAGCCTTTTAATTGACAGACGACCCTCCTAAGCCGAATAAATCTGCCTAAATGTAGCTGAAATCAAACACAAAATACGTATCCGGTATAAAAGGAGTTAACAAAAAGAAAATAGTGCCCAGCAGAACCCCATTTTCCATGAGCTCCGGGTGTGCATATATCAGGGGTGACTATAGCAGGGCGCGGCCTTTATGTTGCGAAGAGATAATGATATAGTGGGAGCGGGGGAGATTTACCCCCTAATGCATGGCCCACGACGGGTAAACTACACGGGCGATAGAGGAAGAAAAGGAGAGTTCGCGTCGTATATTTCGTCGGGGAGAATTATATAAAAGCTTAAATTGTTGTTGATATATACAGTATATACAGTATATGTATATATATATATTATAAAAGTTAATTTTGTTGTCGATATGTAGCACCACGTTGTCTATTGTGTATAGCTAATGTTACACATTATATTATATATATATATATATATATATATATATGTTGGTAAAGCCAGGTAATAAATTTTCTTTAATACATACGAGGTTGAAAGAAATGGCAATTTCTGCGTTGGAAATTTTATTATTCAAAGTTTCCAGGTCTCTGATGAGTTTTCGCTGGGTGGCAGGAAGTAGATGAAGGAGATGAGCAAAATTCATGGTGGTACAGGGTTACATTAAAGTACATGAAGATACAGGATATACGACGCGTTTCACTGGACAACCAGCATTATCAAGTAAGGAAGGAATGATATAAAAGGTAAACAGGAAGGGTATATATAGAGGGTGGAGGATCAGAGGAGGCAGAAAAAAGGGGGCAAAAGTCTGCTATTGGTGGAAGGGTAAACTAGGAGAGAGAAAGGGGTTAACCGCTTCACGCATGCGCACTGGATGCGGGATGGTGGTCAGTAGGTGGGGTCGAAGCTGATTGGCTGCGTGTCGAGGGGCGTGGCCTAAGTTGTGTGGCGCCTGCAGAAGACGAAGCTGAAGGAGGTAGCGCGGGGGGCTGCGTCAAGGGCACCGGGGGGCGAGGAGGGGTGTTAGGTCCTGTAGGGTAGTGCCTTTTGGCAGAAGGAAGGATCTGAAGGTCCAGAGTTTGGTTGTTGATGTTGGGATGTAAGGCTTGGATATATAAAGCTTCGAGTATAGGTAATCTCCTTGGGTCACTTTCTTTATCGAGTATGGTGGTGTGTTTCTCTAACTCGTTGCGTGTGAGGTGAGGGTGATTAGGGGTGAGATAGTGGTCTTTGATGGCTCCAGCCTGAAGGTGAAGAGTTAACCGACGTGAAAGACGAGTCTGCGTCATACCAATATAGGAATGAGGTCCACAGTCCTCATAATTACAGGTATGTTGGTAAATGACGTGATCGTCGGTCATCGGGCTCTTTATCTTGGTGGAGGCTGGTTTGTTGCGGAGAACGAGGTTGGAGGTCTTGGGGGATTTGTAATAAATTATTAATTTGATTTTGTTTTCCGGGTTGGTTGGGTGGACATGCTTGGAGATTATTTCTTTTAAGACGGCCTCGTCATTTTTGTGTTCAGAGGACATGTAATTGCGGTAGAAGATCTTAATTTCATTGGGGGGGTCAATGTTGGGAGGGCTTTGGGTGTACCATTTTTCAAGATGGTGGTTGATGGTGCTGGAGATGTCGGAGTTGGAGTATCCGTTATTTACTAAAACTTGGGATAGTCTTTCTAGTTCCTGGTGGGTGTCGGCCCAGGTAGAGCAGTGCGTGAGGGCTCTCCTAACATAGGCGGAGATGGAGGATAGAAGATAACGGCGGGGGCATTCACTATCGCCGTTGAGGCATTGTCCTGTGTTAGTTGGTTTAATGTAGACGGTGGTTTTGAACGACCATGGGTTCAAAACCACCGTCTACATTAAACCAACTAACACAGGACAATGCCTCAACGGCGATAGTGAATGCCCCCGCCGTTATCTTCTATCCTCCATCTCCGCCTATGTTAGGAGAGCCCTCACGCACTGCTCTACCTGGGCCGACACCCACCAGGAACTAGAAAGACTATCCCAAGTTTTAGTAAATAACGGATACTCCAACTCCGACATCTCCAGCACCATCAACCACCATCTTGAAAAATGGTACACCCAAAGCCCTCCCAACATTGACCCCCCCAATGAAATTAAGATCTTCTACCGCAATTACATGTCCTCTGAACACAAAAATGACGAGGCCGTCTTAAAAGAAATAATCTCCAAGCATGTCCACCCAACCAACCCGGAAAACAAAATCAAATTAATAATTTATTACAAATCCCCCAAGACCTCCAACCTCGTTCTCCGCAACAAACCAGCCTCCACCAAGATAAAGAGCCCGATGACCGACGATCACGTCATTTACCAACATACCTGTAATTATGAGGACTGTGGACCTCATTCCTATATTGGTATGACGCAGACTCGTCTTTCACGTCGGTTAACTCTTCACCTTCAGGCTGGAGCCATCAAAGACCACTATCTCACCCCTAACCACCCTCACCTCACACGCAACGAGTTAGAGAAACACACCACCATACTCGATAAAGAAAGTGACCCAAGGAGATTACCTATACTCGAAGCTTTATATATCCAAGCCTTACATCCCAACATCAACAACCAAACTCTGGACCTTCAGATCCTTCCTTCTGCCAAAAGGCACTACCCTACAGGACCTAACACCCCTCCTCGCCCCCCGGTGCCCTTGACGCAGCCCCCCGCGCTACCTCCTTCAGCTTCGTCTTCTGCAGGCGCCACACAACTTAGGCCACGCCCCTCGACACGCAGCCAATCAGCTTCGACCCCACCTACTGACCACCATCCCGCATCCAGTGCGCATGAGTGAAGCGGTTAACCCCTTTCTCTCTCCTAGTTTACCCTTCCACCAATAGCAGACTTTTGCCCCCTTTTTTCCGCCTCCTCTGATCCTCCACCCTCTATATATACCCTTCCTGTTTACCTTTTATATCATTCCTTCCTTACTTGATAATGCTGGTTGTCCAGTGAAACGCGTCGTATATCCTGTATCTTCATGTACTTTAATGTAACCCTGTACCACCATGAATTTTGCTCATCTCCTTCATCTACTTCCTGCCACCCAGCGAAAACTCATCAGAGACCTGGAAACTTTGAATAATAAAATTTCCAACGCAGAAATTGCCATTTCTTTCAACCTCGTATGTATTAAAGAAAAAAGAAAAAAAAAAAATATATATATATATATATATATATATATATATGTATACCGGTATATATATATATATATATATATATATATATATATATATATATATATATATATATATATATATATATACAGTATATATATATATATATATATATATATATTGTATGTATTTTATATTTTTTCTGGGGAGCTCAAGAAAATTTGTGATATAGTGGGTTTTTTTCTTTTTTTTTCTTTTTTTATATATATATAAAATTATATATATTTGTGTTATGTGTATGCAGGAGACAATATGTACAGCTGCCTGTAACAAGTGTGCCCCCCCCCCCAAGTTCAAAGAGTGAGTAAGATCCATTTTTTGTCTATGTGTGTGAAGGAGACAAAAAGCAAAGCTGCCTCTAACAAGTCCCCCCCCCCCCCCCCTACCACCACTAGGTGAAAGAGTGATTGAGATCCAAATTCAAGGAATGTTTAGAGTCAAAATATCTGGACAGACGGAGCTTTAATCAGTTTAATTCATAAGATGAGGGAAAGACAGATTGGGGATGAGAGTTCCAGAGCTTGTTTATTGAGTAGAAGAAAGACAAGGAAAATCGTTTCACTCTCGGGTTAGAGAGTAAGGGAGGAGGAATATACTGAGAAAGCTCTGAAGAACATTGATTATTGTAATAGTGCTGAAAGAGTGAGAGAGATGCAGCATTGCAGCATGTAGAGAGAGATTTTAGGGAATAAGGAGGTGAATTGATGAGACAAAATGCTTTTGACTCTTCCCTTTCGAGAAGTACGATATGGTTTGAACCTCCCCACACATGCGAACAATACTCGACACATGGACGCACTGTGCCCCTGTACAGAGCAAGAAGCTGTGCGGGGGTGTAAAACCCACGGAGACAGTTGAGCACAGTTTAACCTCTGGAAAGCTGTTTTGACAAGAGTGGTATATTATGATCTGTCCAAGATTAGTCAGAAGAAAAAGATACACCAAGAATATTGAGGGAAGATGAAAGGTTGATTCGTATTATTAACCCATTCACTGCGGGAGACGTTCCAGAGCGCCATGGCAATTTACAGCAATTTACAGGTTTTTAAAGCCTCTTAAAGCGTGTAGAATCGAGTGCGAGGGAGCGGGAGGGCAACAGGTCACCCGTCCTTCCTCCACCCAGCTGCCCGGTACACTGAGGAGTATGAGTCATACTCTCGCTAGATATACAATGCTGCCAAAGGCAAATGTAGTGCGACATAAGCGATAATTGCTAATTTTAGTGAAAGTCTATGGTAGCGTTGCGGGTGAAGTCCGCGAAGTACGAAGCTCGTTTTGGTGTCATTTTGAAGCTATTTCTTCTAGTTTTTGGCTGAATACATTTCATTTCATTCAGACACTTACTTTATCAATCAGGAGTGCCTGAATGAGCCGTAATATGGCGGAAATAGGTATAAATATGCCCGCAGCGTAAGTGTTAAAGAGTAAGGGATAGTCAAAGAAAAAATCAAGTAACTGGAAGGACTAAATTAGATTGTGCTTACCTGAAGACCGGTGTTGGTACGTGGTCCCTGTACCATAGGACCAGCTGTACCGCGTCTCCCCGGACCGAGGTTATGTTACAGGGGAGTACCGCAGCACCGCCCGCCACCGCTACCGCTCCCGTAACCGGACCTGGGGAAGAGGGGGGTTAGGTTAGATACGGTACTCGGGTAGATATAATGCACTTTTTAATAAATCGATCAATATTTATATATAAATATATACGGTATATATATATATATTTTTGTTTTTATATATTTCAACTACTCTCCCTCGGGCATTCCACAGCTCAACAAGGTGAAGCCCGTGAGGTCTTGTTCCAGTCTGGGGAGTGAGACATGTGAAGCATCCATTCATGGCTCGAAGCAGCTCCATCTCTGAAGCAGCTGGTTGCTTCGTCCAAGCGCTTCACCGTCTCACCCTCCAGACTCAGACCCTCACTCTCAGAACGCCACCTATTGAGCAGTGAACTCACTAGGCATTGTCCCCCTGTAACATATTTTGAATATGGGAATATTCATACAGTGTTATTTAATCAGGGAACAATGAGGGTATTTTTTTGGCATTTCGGTGGGCTTTGTGGTAATGCACTGATACTAGGTACAGCACAAATTCAATCCCAATAATATCTTCCCATTGACATATCGGGATTTGAACCTGGGTCCATTGGATTACCAATCCAGTGGCATGACCACTCCACCATACCTCCCCTATATATATATATATATATATATATATATATATATATATATATATATATATATATATATATATATATATACAGTATATATATACCGTACAGTATATATATACCGTACAGTATATATATATATATATATATATATATATATATATATAAATTATATATGTATTATAAAAAAATCTGATATATTTCACAATATAAATAAAAAACACCTTTGCATAGCCAGTCATCTCATTGTTATGCATAATATTTCCACTTAATTAGCATAATTTTCTCCCTCAATATTAGAAAGTACAGTATATTAAAGAGTATATTACAAGGTTCATGGCTGCTGACCTTTCTCTTAATAATGTTTTAACTGTATACTCTCCGCTGATAAAGAGCTTCTCCTGCTTTAGTCTGCAAATTACAGCTCCTGCTGAAGGGGGTAACCTGTTTTTGTTTTCTCTCCTTTTCTCTCTTTCTTTCTCGCTTGTATCTATTAGGCCCCATTCAGACTACAGTTTTAAGAACTTTATCCCCATCCAGGTGTCGATTTCTTCCTGGCGAGCAACATCTGGTACAGTAGGGAATAATGGCTTAGAATACCTATTTGTTTATACTTTACCTATTTTATCTACCTATCTATCTATCTATCTAAAGATTGAGAGGAAGACCTCGGAGGAGATGGAGAGATGGTGTGAAACAAGTGCTGGAAGTTAGAGATATGACTGAAGAACAGGCAAGAGAAGTGGTGATGAATAGGCATGAATATAGAATGATTGTGAATAAATGAGTGATAACACGATTGTAGGGAGTGGGGGTCGGGCCTCAGTTCGACTAAAAACTAGTCCGTCAGGCGCCTGGCCCGGGGAACCGGTATATATAAAGGGCTATGCCTGGAAGTGATGTGGGCAGGCATTGTGGTGATATCCGTTGCGTGTCTGCCTGCTGAGACTGGAACCTTTTCGGGAGGTCAGGGACATGGGAGTCTTTTGCTGTGGACCCCAATTGGGCCTTTGTCTCTGGATCTTCTCCTAGTCGACCTAGATGTTTTATTCCGGAGATAGAAGTTGGAATATAAACAACAAATCTAACTAATACCAATTAATGGCTTTCCAGTTTCAAATGACCACGTAATGATAAATTACCTTTTTCAGACTAACTTGTACTTAACACGTCCACCTAGTTCCAAATTACAGCACTCCCCCCACTTCCATTAGCGTTGTAATGTATGTCCACTCTCTTCCAAACACCATCTTTTCGCCAGACACTCTTTCATTGACTCTGGGACACAATGGATGTATGTCCTCCCGATGCTGTCCCCAAATAACACCACCACTTATCAGATACTCTTTTATAGGGGCGCTCTATAATTCACGGGGGCCTCAATGACATCTATAATTCACGGGGGCCTCAATGACATCTTTCCTTTTGGTTCTGTAATTTATAACATAATGGGATGTGTCGTGAGGGCAATTTTAGCACAGGCTAGTTTCAGGCTATTAGAAATTTAACCCTTTGATTATCATGACGCGCTTTGACGCTTTATTCTGGCTATTATTAAACGATTTCATATATGTTAGGAATGATCTGTGGGAATTAAAAGAGTAAAGACTATCTCAATTAACCCTCTGACGTTCATATATATATATATATATATATACTGTATATACACCCTTCTTAACCCAGTATGGATCATGACGCGCTTTGACACTTAATTCTGGCTAGTATAAGACTATTTCATACAGATTAGGAAGGATCAGTTGTAGTTAAAAGGGTAAAGACTATCAGGGTACTCTAATAATAGCCAAAGAAACAGAAAATAAATGCGTATTGTATCTTGAAGGGGGTTAGGTTGCTGACATCAATATATACTTTAATATTTTGTACTACGAAAATATGTACTATATATTAACCATTTCAGCAAAGGAGCCGTCTGTTATATATTATTCTACTTATTATTGGTCGATAGTGTGGAGCTTGGGAAGTATCTGTGGCAGCTAAAAGGGTTAATTGAGAGAGTTTGCAGCCTTTTAGTTGCTATGGGTCCTTCTCAAACTGAATAAAATTGTCGTTCAGTAGTCACAATGAAGTAAAAAGAGCGTCACCCGCTCATAAAGGGTTAAACCCGATTCAACACAAGTACTTGAATTTTGTTGTATTTCCTTAGATTTCTTCTGTGAGCATCCTGGGTTCGAATCCATGGACTGCCACATGTGTTTGTAAATTTCATTAACCGATTTTAGGAGTATGGTTGGTTGTTGGAAGGAACATAATATTTACAGAATTTTGGTTTATACATAAGAATATATATATATATATACCGGTATATATATATATATATATATATATATATATATATATATATATATATATATATATATATATATATATATACTGTACAGTATATATACTGTATAAATATAGGCTATATATATTAACATGGTGTTTCAGTTGACGTTTTCATAAATGACAGGACGGATATTACACATCAAAAGTAATCGATATATACAAACAAAATGCAGTCTAAGGGGTAAAAACGAATGTTTCAAAGCTAGCGCAGGGCAGAAAGGCTTTGTTTACAAGTGGATAACAGGGTTAGAAAAGTTCGAAACACTTTTCAGATTTCGTTATCAACGTGTAAACAAAGCCTTTCTGCCCTGCACTAACTTTGAAACATTCGTTTTTACCCCTTAGACTGCATTTTGTTTGTATATATCGATTACATTCGATGTATAATATCTCCGTAATTATATATACTCACCCCGAACGTCATATAATAAAATAGGTTTATTATTGCCTGAAGAATACGTCCTGTTATTTATGAAAACGTCAACTGAAACACCCTGTATATATATATATATACAGTATATACCGGTATATATATATATATATATATATATACAGTATATACCGGTATATATATATATATATATATAGATAGATAAATAGATAAATAGACATAAGTATGGCTCACAAATACACATAGGCACGTAGTTGAGATAGTGTTAACCCTTTTAATCCCACAGATCGTTCCTAAGTCGTCTAATGAGAGCCAGAATGAACTATCAAAACGCGCCATAATCTCCAGGAGGTTAAGGGACCCCACCTCGTTGATTTCTCTTTCTCTCCCTCTCTCTTTGGCTTGTATCCATTCGGTCCCATTCAACCTACTGTTTTAAGACGTTCAACCCCATCCAGGTGTCAATATTTTCCTGTCGAGCGGTAGCGAGCCAGCATATATATATTTTTGTTTTGACAGCAAGCTAAATTTGTAAATGTTTCGATTGAAAAAATGTCTCCGGCGTGAAGCCGGATTTCTCCATACAATGATGGCTCGCCATCGCTCGCCAGGCAGAAATCGACACCTGGATGGGGATAATCGTCTTAAAACAGTTGGCTGAATGCGGCCGAATGGATACCAAGGAAAGAGAAAGAAGGAGAGAGATAAAAAAAAGCCGATGACCCCCCTTAAACAGCTGTTATATTGTTTTTACTATTTTAGGCTACACATATTTTTTTTTTTTTTTACATTTAAGAAGTTGCTTTATGTTGTCTACAGTATATTGCATTTAAGACAGTATATTGCATTTAAGAAGTTGCTTTATGTTGTCTACAGTATATTGCATTTAAGAAGTTGCTTTATGTTGTCTACAGTATATTGCATTTTAGAAGTTGCTTTATGTTGTCTACAGTATATTGCATTTAAGAAGTTGCTTTATGTTGTCTACAGTATATTGCATTTTAGAAGTTGCTTTATGTTGTCTACAGTATATTGCATTTTAGAAGTTGCTTTATGTTGTCTACAGTATATTGCATTTAAGAAGTTGCTTTATGTTGTCTACAGTATATTGCATTTTAGAAGTTGCTTTATGTTGTCTACAGTATATTGCATTTTAGAAGTTGCTTTATGTTGTCTACAGTATATTGCATTTAAGAAGTTGCTTTATGTTGTCTACAGTATATTGCATTTAAGAAGTTGCTTTATGTTGTCTACAGTATATTGCATTTTTAAGTTCCTTACAGTTTCAAGTATTGTATAATTTTCAAAGCCGTATTGTTATCTCCAAATATTTTGCATATATAAGTATGCTATTTTATCATTTGAACTATATACATATTGTAAGTGTTTTATATTTGACAAAATGTCTTAGTATGTTTAAGTACATTGCATTTCGAAGCAAATTATATTATAATATGTATTACATATTTTGATTTGTTGTTATTTTCAAGTGTTTTATATTTATAGGTACTTATCTTTAAAACAACACGGTAGCTCTCTTGTATTTAGTGTGTGTGTGTGTGTGTGTGTGTGTGTGTGTGTGTGTGTGTGGGTGTGTGTGTGTATGTGTGTGTGTGTGTGTGATAGATAGATAGATAGATAGAGAGAGAGAGTGTGTGTGTGTGTTTGTGCGACCTGAATCGCATGTTTGTGTGTGAACATTCTTTGAAGATGGGGTACAGGCGTGTGATGTTTGTGTGTGTGTGTGTGTGTGTGTGTGAGAGTGAGAGTGAGAGCTAGATAGATAGTTAGTTAGTTAATTCTTTATTTCATAAAAGGTTACATGGCAACATTTTACATATATACAGTGTATAAAATTTCATCCTACCACAAGGTGGGTTCATTATTTTGAACATAAAGTATCCTGACTTAATGGCATCTATGTCATTTTCCATCATGCTTCCAATGTTATACTCTGAAAGTAGTACAGACTTGGCTTCGTTAGCCAGGAACAGATCCTCGGACACATTTAACAGACATTTTCTTAAATATTTGCAGGGATTACTAATTATTTTATAACTAAACCTGATTCTCTGCCAATTTATAAAATGATTAAACGTCATTAGTCCTGCAAGGTGACATGCCTTATAGTTGCTCTCCCAGTATCTTAGCTTCATCATTTTTTGTATTGCTTTATGGAAGCCTATTGCAAATTGTTTCAATAGGACATAACATTTCTTATTACAGAACCACAATTCTGATCCATAAAAACTCATACAATAACTCTGGAATAATTTACTAAATACATTACAGCTAACGCTAGAAAATTTCCGCAAAAGGCAATTCAATTCGTTATAAAACTTATTCCTGCATCTTATTATGTCTTTGTCATTATGCAAATTACAATCTATTACAAAGCCAAGATATCTACATTCGTGTACAACTTCTAACTTACTTTCATATAAATATAAAATCGGATCCTTGACATTATCGTGTTTGTGCTTAAAATACATACAAACGGACTTACTTGGATTAATTTCAATATCAATTGCCTTTGCTTCATTTTCAATTATGTTCAATAATTCTTGTAAACCTGATGAAGAAGGAGAAAGCAGAACCAAGTAATCGGCATAAGCAATTATGTTGCTAGATCTGTTACCCAACTTGCAGCCTGTACTACTCTCAGATACTGGTTCTATCATGTCATTAATGTAAATATTAAATAGAACTGTTGACAGAATACCACCTTGTCTCACTCCATTTTTAATTTTCCATGGATCTGATACTGCATCTTTATGCTTAGTAGCTACGCTTTGATTCCTATATAAGAAATATAAAATATTTACATAAAAAATAGGAATATTTAATTTTAAAAGTTTATGAATAAGCTTAAAATTATTAACTTTATCAAAAGCTTTCTTCAGATCTATAAAAGAGGCATATACATTTGAGCTTAAAGAATTATATCTTAAAATGGTTTCCTTTAAAACTAAGCATGCTGTAGACATAGTGATTCACTCTAAATCCATGTTGTCTGTCATTAACCCGGGAACTGCAGGGAGACTCTTAAGAGTTCCCCCGGCGGACTGCGGGGAGACTCTTAAGAGTCAGAGAAAAAAAAATCAACTTTTGACATCGATTTTTTTTTTTTTTTTTTTTTTTTTTTTGGCCCCTGGGCCATGCAAAATCTCAGTCCTCCTTCCCCACTTTCCTCCTCTCCTTCAGTTATCACCTATTTTCCCTGTTATTCCCTTATTCTGAGGTATATTTTCGTGCTAACATTAGAAATCCGGTTACAGGGTGTGGTCATCACTGATAGCAAGCGAATGCAAGAGAGAGAGAGAGAGTATCGATCAACTGTGTCTCAGTGGCCTTGGGGGAAATTGGCGGGAAAGCAGCTTGCCTCACCCATACATTATACAACTCGCGGGCTATATCTCCGATTTTGACCATCCAAACGCTGTTTTCACTCGTTTTATTGTTGTTTCAGGTTAATACCTTTATAATCAACCCATAATAGGCGCATATGGATTAGTATTAATGCTATTAATGGTACAATGAATATTTTAGTGACGGAAACACCTCAAATACGTCAGCACAGGGGGACGTTTCCAATTACCCCCATGCGCACTTGTTAGGTTAAAAGTCACATACCGTTCAATATGGTATTTTAAACAATACTCAAACAGTTTGAGGAACACTGAGGATGATACAATTGGTCTGTAATTTTCTATATCACTCTGATCTTTGAATTTATCCTTTACTAAAGGTAAAATAACTCCAAAAGTCATTCTTTCAGGCAAGTATCCATGTGTGACAAAAGACGAAAAGAGTTTAGCTAATAGCATCACTAAATATTCAGAACCATGTTTGATATGATTTGAATGTACATTATCGTAACCAATGATATACTTAAGGTCACTAATTCCTTTACATACATCATTTATATTAATATTTCCTAATAACTGTCCTTTTCTTACATTTGCATTTAAATTTGTGGTAAGGTACTGGTACTTTAAATTCGATATATTTTGAAATTTTTCGGTATCAAAGATGCCTTTAAACCTCTGAGAGAATTTTTCAGCTATAAGAATTGCTTCACATTCACCTTCTATTTTCATATTAATATAGGATTGATTTTTCTTTATCTTCCTCACTTCTTTCCAAAACGTTATATCTTTTATTCGCCAAAGAATCAGCTAATTTGTCATTTCTAATCTGGTTTTCATTTGTTTTTATATATCTTAGTGCTTTTTTAAATGCTTTTCTAGTCTCTTTCATATGATCAAGTATATCTCCAGATAGGGGACATCCTATTTTTTTCCATATTAAAAATCTCTCTCTAGCAATTTTATACAAGTGGGATACATGATCATTCCAACCAGGTTTAATGTGTTCCTTTCTTTTTGGCACAACAGTATATTCATTAGTTGAATTTATCATAACATCCACAAGAGTTTTATATATATAATCAATTTCAATAATATGATCTTTATTTGTACATTTATATACACAACAGTCCAAACAATCCAATTTCATCAAACCCAACTGCATAATGCTTTCACTTACTTTATCTTTGTAAGTCGTTGTTACTTCATTAGAAGAAAACAGCGACCAGTTTACAAATTGTGAAAAATTAGAATCTGTTTTTATTACAGTATGTGCCATCTTAATATTAAGGTTGAAAGTTATAGGGAAATGGTCATAGAGAGCAAGATCATAGCGCACAGTTATATCAGAAACAAAACTGCTTAGACTTTGTGATAGAACAACATGATCCAACCAACTAACTGTACTCTTGCTTGGACACAAATAAGTAAAAGTATCAAGTGGCAACACTGAGTCACCAACCTTCATATTCTTGTTCATAATAAAATTCATCAATTCATTCCAAAATCTACCCTTTCTATAATTTGCATTAAAATCGCCGCTTATAATTAAGTTGTTAATATTTTGCTCTTCAATAAGATTATCAAGCATAGCGAGTGACTGTCTGTATTCATCTATTGCATCATCATTTATAATTAAGTTGTTAATATTTTGCTCTTCAATAAGATTATCAAGCATAGCGAGTGACTGTCTGTATTCATCTATTGCATCATCATTTATAATTAAGTTGTTAATATTTTGCTCTTCAATAAGATTATCAAGCATAGCGAGTGACTGTCTGTATTCATCTATTGCATCATCATTTATAATTAAGTTGTTAATATTTTGCTCTTCAATAAGATTATCAAGCATAGCGAGTGACAGTCTGTATTCATCTATTGCATCATCATTTATAAGAACATAAGAACATAAGAACATAAGAACATAAGAAAATGGGAGTCTGCAGAAAGCCGATTGGCCTAAGCAAGGCAGATCCCTGTCCCACACAACCCCAAATCAATCACAAAGCCCAATTATAGGCTCAACACTCTAATACCCTGGGGATCATCTTACCAAAACGGTTAGAGATTAACGCAGGATTATGGGGGTCTGCAGAGCGCTGATTGGCCCAACCCGGCTGATCCCCCTTCACACCCAACCCTTCTCGTCCATATGCTTATCCAATTTTATCTTAAAGCTCCCTACCGTTTTAGATCCCACTATAGCACTTGGTAGTCCATTCCACCCATCTACAACTCTGTTACCAAACCAATATTTGCCTATATCTTTTCTGAAACGAAATTTATCTAATTTGAAACCATTGGTACGAGTTCTTTCGCTATCACTGAGCTTTAGTACATTTGTCATGTCCCCTTTGTTAATCCCACTAACCCACTTGAACACCTCTATCATATCCCCTCTAACTCTGCGTCTCTCTAACGAATGTAAACCTAATTTCTTCAACCTTTCTTCATACGGAAGATTTCTAATATTATGGATCATTTTTGTCATTCTACGCTGTACTCTCTCCAATGAATCTATGTCCATTCTGTAATAAGGACACCAAAATTGGACAGCATAATCCATATGGGGTCTCACTAATGACAAGTAAAGTTTTAAGATAACATCAGCAGTTCTGTTACTCACACTCCTAGAGATGAACCCGAGAATCCTGTTTGCCTTATTACGAACGCCTATACACTCTTTTCTAGGCTTCAAATCATTGCTAACAAACACACCTAGATCTTTCTCGCAGTCTGAATTTTCTAATTCTAAATTAGCTAGTTTATATTTAACATTTGTTTGCATCTTCCCTATCTTTAATACCTTGCATTTGTCAATGTTAAACTTCATCTGCCAATTTACTGACCATTCATGTAAGGTATCTAGATCCCTTTGGAGGCACTCTATATCGCTATCTGAATCAATTGATCTCCCCATTTTAGTATCGTCTGCGAATTTACTTATCCTACTAGTTATACCTAAATCTAGGTCATTTATGTATATAAGAAACAACAGGGGACCTAATACCGATCCCTGGGGGACACCACTTTTGACTGCTCCCCACTCTGACTTGGTACCATTTATGCTGACTCTCTGTTTCCTACCAATTAGCCATGACCTAATCCATCCCAACAACGCCCCACCTATTCCATGTGCCTCAACCTTTCTCATCAATCTCTCATGAGGGACTCTGTCGAAAGCTTTACTGAAATCTAAATATATAATATCGTATGCCTTGTCATTATCTACTGCTTCATATACCTCTGAGAAAAAACTAAGCAAATTAGTAAGGCAAGAACGTCCCTGAGTGAATCCATGCTGAGAAGAATTGATTAAGTTAAATGTTTCTAAGTGGTTTCTCATTTTTCTAGCAATAATTGACTCTAGTAGCTTTCCTATGATTGAAGTGAGATTAATGGGACGGTAATTGGATGCTATTGATTTATCACCTTTTTTGAAAATCGGAACTACATTTGCAAGTTTCCAAGCTTCTGGAACTATACCTGTTTCTAATGAATTGTTAAAAAGAAATGTTAATGGGTAACTTAACTCATCTCTGCATTCTTTTAATACTCTGGCATATACCTCATCGGGGCCAGGCGATTTCTGAGGTTTCAGTCTGTCAATTTCCTTAAGCACATCATTTCTACTTATAGTAACCGTACTTAACCTATTTTCTATACTATCGCTATATACCTTACGGACTTCTGGAATCTGTGCCAAATTTTCATTAGTTTAAAACGGATAGAAACTGACTATTTAATGTACTGCACATTTCTAAATCATGTTCTGTCATTTCTCCTATCGAAGTTTTAAGGGGGCCTATCTTATCTCTAACTTTAGATTTATATAGCTGGTAAAAAGCCTTAGGGTTATTTTTTGAGTCATTGACTATCCTGATTTCATAATTTCTTTTGTCTGTCCTTATACATTTTTTAACCTCTCTTGATAGATTCTGATAGTAAGCAAGTAGGTGAATTTCGCCTTTCTTAATTTTTCGATATATTCCTCTCTTTTTTCCTAGAAGGTCTAATAGTCAATTATTCATCCATTTGGGTTGGTTCTGTGTTGATCTAAATTTTCTTTTGGGGATATATTTATTTTGCGCATTGTGGAGTGAAGAAATAAAATGATTATATGTAGCTGTCAAATTATCCTGAGTTAAGACAGGTATCTGAGAGAGATTATGTTCATTAGCGCACCTGGGTCCACTTAATAGTTTAACCATAGGATCGACTCTTAAGGCTCGTCTTAATCCACCATAATTGGCTTTTCTGAAATCTGGGATAAGTGTCGTATTCTCTTTAGCCTTTCCTGTCCATTGTATGTTAAAATAAATTGATTTATGATCACTATTTCCTAGTTGGTCTCCTATCTCTACATTATTTATCATTTGTTCATTATTACTGAGAACTAAATCGAGGATATTATTACCTCTAGTAGGCGAGTCTATGAATTGAAATAAAAAACTATCCTGTACCGCCTCAATAAACTCTTTTGAATCTGAGTCGCCGATTTGATGCTGCCAATCAATATTCGGAAAATTAAAATCCCCCATAATACACACATTGCTAAACCTTGATGCTATTTTCACTTCCTGCCATAAAGCTGTACCTTCGTTTCTACTCATATTTGGTGGTCTATAAATAACTCCAATAATTATGGTCTCACTACCTTCGCTAACCTCAACCCAAACACTTTCGTTATCAGTATTTAGTCTAATATCTGATTTAATACAGCTTTTTAAAGAACTCCTGACAAACACTGCTATTCCGCCGCCCCTCCTACTTGTTCGGTCGCGTTTAAACAAACTATATCCTGGTATATGGAATTCTGCTAAAAAATTGTCTTGATTCTGTATTAATCCATGTTTCAGTCAGTGCTATAATGTCTATATTTTCGTTGCTAACAAGTGCTCTAAGTTCATCCATTTTGTTACATAAACTCCTACAGTTTGTATAATATAATCGCAATGAATTTATTTTACTGGTATCGGATTTACCTTTATTTCTAACTGAATTCCCATCTTCTGTTACACCTTTAATATTTCTACTAGCAGTACAATTAAAATCCTGTGACTGATATTTTCTATTCCTATCTGATGTACCAGTACGGCAATTTACCCTATCTAGACAATTATTCTTACTCATATTCTCAGGCTTTATTTTCAGCGAAACCCCGCGACAATCCTATCTATTGACCTAGCTAAATTTGCCACCCCTAGCCGAGAAAGATGAACCCCGTCCTGTGCGTACAACTGATTTTTACCATAGAAACGGGTCCAGTTATCAAGGAATGGTATTGTATTTGCATTACAGTATTTTTCCAGCCGACAATTGATACCAATTGCCCTAGATGACCATTCCTTGCTGACCCCTCTCCGTGGCAAGATACTGTGTACTACAGGTATGCCTCCCTTCCTCCTAACTTTATCTAACACCTCCCTGTACTGCCGAAGCAGTACTTCCGTCCTACCTTTACCAACATCATTGCTCCCTGTACTGAGACAGATAATGGGGCTATCTCCAATATCTTTCATGATGTAATCAATGTCCTCTAACACCTT
>CM064538.1:19646097-19661097 GCA_032716605.1 Paralithodes platypus
AGGTCCTTTTTTATAAAGGAAAGTCTTAATCCCGTCTTAATGTCAAAACCTCAAATTGCGAATATAGACATATCTTACGTACTATTAAATAATAAACGAGGAACTAAAATAACACTAGCTTTATTATACAGACCCCCAGCTCAATCAGTGCAAACTGACAGTGAAATTTATGAACAAATTGCAGAAATAACTAACATACAAGATACCGTAATTCTTGGCGATTTCAACTTACCAGTGACTAAATGGGGCGATATTCTTACTTCACACTCTAGACACGACCTCTATGCTAACTTGCAAAGAGTTCACTTTTTCAATTTGTACAATCTCCGACCCGTGGTAATAATGTGCTTGACCTTGTACTCGCAACAAAAGAAGAATTAATAGAGAATTTGAATGTTGGTGATGAATTCAGTAACAGCGACCATCGTACGATAACTTTCACTTTAAAGTTTACTAGTAACAAATCAAATAGCAGCATTGAGAAAGTCCCTAATTTGAAGAAAGCAAATTTCCATAAACTTAAATCAAAGCTTAAAGAAACTGACTGGAGCTTTCTGACTAACAATAACGACATAAATACATCTTGGGAGTGTTTCACAACCACTTACCTTAAGGCAGTGCAAGACTGCATACCATCGAAAATACGGCGTCCAGGCCATTATGATAAGCCCAAATGGTGGAATAAAGATATTTCAGACTGTCTGCTTGCTAATAATTTGCTAATGATGGATTAAAATCCTCACAAAATGACGAAGAACGGGTGAAATGTGTAGAGCTACGACGCAAAGCCAAAAAGTTAATTAAGCAAAGTAAAAAGACCCTGGAGTTACATGTTGCGAATCAAAGTAAAACAAACCCGAAATAATTCTATAGTTATATCAGAAAGAAAAAAGTAGTTACTTCAACTGTTGGACTGTTAGTCGATGAAAATGGAGAATACACCAAAGACGAAGTACAAATGAGTAATGCCCTCAATACCT
Organism: Paralithodes platypus; assembly: GCA_032716605.1. Taxonomy (NCBI): domain Eukaryota; kingdom Metazoa; phylum Arthropoda; class Malacostraca; order Decapoda; family Lithodidae; genus Paralithodes; species Paralithodes platypus. The sequence goes on from CM064538.1 coordinate 19,647,078, forward strand.
TCTTTGCATTAGTTTTTACAACCGAAGACCTCAGTGATATCCCTACACCATCGCCGATTCAGATTGATAATTCAGATGTTCTAAGCAATATCACCGTTACAGAGAGAGAAGTATTGAATTGTTTAGATAAACTCAAGGTAAATAAAACGCCTGGACCTGATACAATCTCCCCTAGAGTTCTAAAGGAAGCTAAGGATGAGCTCTCCAAACCACTGACATTGCTATTCAATGAATCCTTGCAGTCTGGGACTATGCCTGGTCAGTGGAAGCTAGCCAACGTAACACCGATATTCAAAAAAGGCAGCAAATCCCTACCCAGTAACTATCGTCCGATTAGCTTAACCTCAATTGTATGTAAATTGCTAGAAACGGTCATAAGAGACAGACTCGTAAATCACTTAGAGGCAAATAACTTACTTAAAGATACTCAACACGCACTTTCGTAAAAAACGTTCCTGTTTAACAAACCTCTTAGACTTCTTCCACGATATCCTCAACCTCTATGATGAGAGTAAAGCTGTAGATATTATATACCTAGATTTTCAAAAGGCCTTTGACAAAGTTCCCCACAAACGTTTACTGCTAAAACTAAAAGCGCATGGAATACAAGACGGTGTGTTGAAATGGATAGAAAATTGGCTCAGCGACAGAAAGCAAAGAGTAGTCATAAACGGTAAGGCATCTAAATGGACCAATGTAACTAGCGGGGTACCCCAGGGATCGGTACTAGGACCAATTCACTTTCTAATTTACATCAACGACATCGATAAGGGTCTCACCTGTACAATCTCAAAATTTGCTGACGATACAAAAATTGCAAATAGCATACTCTCAAAAGAACAAGTTGACGATATGCAACACAATCTAGATAAATTGTCATGTTGGGCCCAAATTTGGCAAATGAGTTTCAATGCGGATAAATGTAAAGTACTACATATCGGATACCTAAATGAGAAAGCAAACTATTCGATGAATGGCACTCAGCTTAAGAATGTGAACAGAGAAACCGATCTGGGAGTAACAATATCGAGTAACCTAAAACCGAGTCAACAATGTTCAGAAGTTGTTAAGTAGGCAAACAAATAATTGGCTTTCTAGGCAGGTCATTTGAGCATAAATCCAAAGAAGTTATCCTAACCTTTTACAATTCCTTAGTCCGCCCTCTTCTGGAATACTGCGTTCAATCCTGGTGCCCTTATTACCAAAAAGATATAAACAAGCTAGAACGAGTTCAACGTAGAGTTACCAAAATGATTCCTAGCCTAAAGAACAAACCATACGAAGAGCGTCTTAGAGAATTAAATCTATTTCCTTTAACCCAGCGCAGATTAAGAGGTGACTTAATTCAAGTGATCAAAATCATCAAAGGCATCGACAATATGAACTGTAGTAAGTACTTCACTATCGACCAATCTAATTACACGCGGGGAAACGGTTGCAAAATTATTGGTAAATCTTTTAACTCACACGAATCTAAGAATTTCTTCTTCAATCGAGTTGTCAACTTGTGGAATGGGCTTCCCCGAGGCGTTATAGACTGCAGCACAGTTGATTCATTTAAACTCCGCCTAGACAAATATATCGCATCAAACCCGTGACTGACTGCGTTTGTAAATTAATAACTTTATTTTATCCCCCCTCAGTTACTAACCCCTCTGTCCCCTACTAACTTCCTAATCCTGCCATGGACATTAGTTCCAGGGCAGTAGTTCCCTTTCCATTGTTCCCTTACCCACTCTAAACCACTGTTTGGACACTTGATCCTCAGTGTTTTGGAGGACAAGCAGCCTAGAGGGGTCACTAGGACTGTTGTTGCTTGATTTCCTTTGTACTCCTTTGTGTGTGTGTGTGTAGGTGTAATAATAATAATAATGAACGGTTTATTAAAGAATGGCAGCCTCATGAGCTGAAAATACACATTTTACAATTTAGTGGATGAACATGAGATGTACAGATATGAGGATGGTAAGCTTAGTTTACAAACAAAATAAATAAATACAATAATGATGCATGTGCAGAATACAAATTATCATAAAATAACCATGAGAGTAAGTGATATACAGTACATATACACATTTATTTACTTACTCATATACAGAACATACGTATATACACGTACGTGCGCACATACATATACATACATATATAGGAACATAAGAACATGCAGTAAGTGTGCACATGTCCGTATACACAAACGCTCACGTATGCACACAAACATACATACATACAGAAACTGTTTTGGTAAGGTCAGGTAAAGAGGGTGCGTGCGGGTACTACAATGGGAGGTTAATCCTCGGTAGTGTAGGTGTGTGTGTGTGTGTGTGTGTGTGTGTGTGTGTGTGTGTGTGTGTGAGTGTGTGAGACAGAAGGCGAAATATGGAAGAGCTGGGCGTTCTATTGTTAAGGGTGGAAATACATGGATGAAGATACGCGAACACTTAATAATAGATAATGCTTATGCATAGATTTATAATCAGAAGTTGCGCTAGTGAGCAATATGTTCTCGCTCATATGTACGTATATTTATATACATATGTGCATATGACCATATAAATATATATACACGTACAGTACATATATATATTATACACCTTATATTCTCAACCGGGCTCGAACCATTGACAGCACGTACACACAGACATACATATACATAAATATATGCACATTACATGCATATATGCTCTTCTCTTATCCTACCTGATACTCTCAGCTGGGCTCGAACCACAAACAGTATACACTATACACATATATATATACATAAATAACGCATACATACATACACATATACGCACACATACATACACATATACTGCACATACATAGATACATATATACACATATGCATAAACCAACTCAAGCAAATACATACATAATTATATTCTAATACACACACGCACACACACTTATGCATATATTATTAAAGGTGGGCGCGTATATATGGTGTGACAGACCGTTATTACACATTATTAATAATATTAACAATGGTTGGGATAGGACTATTTTTATATCTGTCAGTTCTTGCTCTTATTGGTTGGAGTGTGTTGAAATGACGAGCTGCACGTGTAGGTCTAGGGGCGTCTGGTGGTAGTAAGTTTCTGTGTCGTGGGTGAACAAGCAGCTTAGATGCAAACTGTTTGAGTGTGTTGTAGTGGTGGGTTGAAAGTGCAGGTATGCTAAGGGTGGTGAGAGCTTCCTCGTACCCTGGATATGTGCCACCCAGGATGATCCTGCATGCCCTCCTCTGAACTCTCTCCAGTGTGTAGGTGTGTGTGTGTGTGTGCGTGTGTTTGAGTGAGTGAGAGAAACCCTATACACAACTATCTATAACCTGTGGTAGTTCGGTGACCCGTACAATGTCAACAAACTAGAGTACAAAGGAGTACAAAGGAAATCAAGCAACAACAGATCTAGTGACCCTTCTAGGTTGCTTGTCCTCCAAAACACTGAGGATCAAGTGTCCAAACAGTGGTTTAGAGTGGGTAAGGGAACATTGGAAAGGGAATTACTGCCCTGGAACTAATGTCCGTGGCAGGATTAGGAAGTTAGTATGGGTTAGTAACTGAGGGGGGGATAAAATAAAGTTATTCATTTACAAACGCAGTCAGTCGCGGGTTTGATGCGAGATATTTGTCTAAGCGGATTTTAAATGAATCAACGGTGATGCAGTCTATAACGTTTCGGGGTAGCCCATTCCACAAGTTGACAACTCGATTGAAGAAGAAATTCTTAGATTCGTGTGAGTTAAAAGATTTACCAATAATTTTGCAACCGTTTCCCCACGTGTAATTAGATTGGTCGATAGTGAAGTACTTACTACAGTTCATATTGTCGATGCCTTTGATGATTTTGAACACTTGAATTAAGTCACCTCTTAATCTGCGCTGGGTTAAAGGAAATAGATTTCATTCTATTAATTTAATTTAGAGAGAGAGAGAGAGAGAGAGAGAGAGAGAGAGAGAGAGAGAGAGAGAGAGAGAGAGAGAGAGTGAGAGTAAGAGAAACCCCATACACACAACTATCTATAACCTTTCCTAGGTCAGTGACCGGACCAATGTCAACAAACCAGAGAGAGCAGAAATATTGTGTCCATTACTATTCCCCCCCCCACCCCGTTGCCATGTTACCACACCTATCCCCCACCCTATCCACCTGGTTGCAACCTACTTCTCACCTATACCCTGTTCCAAATAGGTAGGAATAGGTAATGGAATGCTAGAATATAATATATATATATATATATATATATATATATATATACATATATATAACTATATACAGGGTATATATATATATATATATATATATATATATATATATATATATATATATATATATATATATATATATATATATATTTTAATATTATATATTTATATATATATATATATATATATATATATATATATATATATATATATATATAGGATAATATATAATATATAGGAATAACCAAAACTGTGCTACATAAATATAGACACACACACTCACACTCACTCAAAAAAATAAAATAAATAAAAACACTTGATCTATAGCCGCTTTATTGGTCCACCTTTACGCCTCATTAACCTGTGTAGCACCACATTACCAGGTCACCTACATTAACCCAGGACAGGTCATTACTCTTCACACACACACACACAAACACGGTCGCGGTGGCCGAGCACATTTAATCACTGTATTGGGAGCGCTAGCTCTGGTGTCGGGGGTTCGATCCCACGCACCGGCAGGGGAAGTTCTCTCAAAAACTTTTCCTTGGTCATGAAGGCAAGGTCTGGACGGATCGCCTCGGGAGACCCATAAAGTCTCCTGCCCACGTCCTACCCCCTTGGGGGTATGTAGGCGCTCTCGTCAGCAGCCAGGATGAGTCTGCTGATCCCATAAGATAAGATCTAGGTTAAGTTTGTGTTCTGTGTATTTTCAGCCTCATTGGCTGCCGGCTTGAAATAAACCGATTATTATTATTATTATTATTATTATTACACATACATAAATACATACATACACACACATACACACACACACATATAGCCGCCATATTGGTATACCTTAACGCCTCATTAACTTGTGTAGCGCCACATTACCTGGTCACCTACATTATTAACAAGGGGCAGGTTATTAGTCTTAACACACACACACACACACACACGCACACACACATACACACAGCCGCCATATTGGTACACCTTTACGCCGCATTAACCTGTGTAACGCCACATTACTCGGTCACTTACATTAACCCAGGGCAGGTCATCACTCTTCACACACACACATAACAGTAGAGTGGAGGGGGGGGAGAGGGGATTCTTAATGTTATTACATCTCATATACAAGGCAGAATTAATGAATTATCCTGTAGTAAAGCGAATGACATAAGTGTATACCTATGTAATATGTTATATATATATATACCGATATATATATATATATATATATATATATATATATATATATATATATATATATATATATATACATATATTTTCTTTAATACATACGAGGTTGAAAGAAATGGCAATTTCTGCGTTGGAAATTTTATTATTCAAAGTTTCCAGGTCTCTGACGAGTTTTCGCTGGGTGGCAGGAAGTAGATGAAGGAGATGAGCAAAATTCATGGTGGTACAGGGTTACATAAATGAACATGATGATACAGGATATACGACGCGTTTCACTGGACAACCAGCATTATCAAGTAAGGAAGGAATGATATAAAAGGTAAACAGGAAGGGTATATATAGAGGGTGGAGGATCAGAGGAGGCGGAAAACAGGGGGCAAAAGTCTGCTATTGGTGGAAGCGTAAACTAGGAGAGAGAAAGGGGTTAACCGCTTCACGCATGCGCGCTGGATGCGGGATGGTGGTCAGTAGGTGCGGTCGAAGCTGATTGGCTGCGTGTCGAGGGGCGTGGCCTAAGTTGTGTGGCGCCTGCAGAAGACGAATCTGAAGGAGGTAGCGCGGGGGGCTGCGTCAAGGGCACCGGGGGGCGAGGAGGGGTGTTAGGTCCTGTAGGGCAGTGCCTTTTGGCAGAAGGAAGGATCTGAAGGTCCAGAGTTTGGTTGTTGATGTTGGGATGTAAGGCTTGGATATATAAAGCTTCGAGTATAGGTAATCTCCTTGGGTCACTTTCTTTATCAAGTATGGTGGTGTGTTTCTCTAACTCGTTGCGTGTGAGGTGAGGATGGTTAGGGGTGAGATAGTGGTCTTTGATGGCTCCAGCCTGAAGGTGAAGAGTTAACCGACGTGAAAGATGAGTCTGCGTCATACCAATATAGGAATGAGGTCCACAGTCCTCATAATTACAGGTATGTTGGTAAATGACGTGATCGTCGGTCATCGGGTTCTTTATCTTGGTGGAGGCTGGTTTGTTGCGGAGAACGAGGTTGGAGGTCTTGGGGGATTTGTAATAAATTATTAATTTGATTTTGTTTTCCGGGTTGGTTGGGTGGACATGCTTGGAGATTATTTCTTTTAAGACGGCCTCGTCATTTTTGTGTTCAGAGGACATGTAATTGCGGTAGAAGATCTTAATTTCATTGGGGGGGTCAATGTTGGGAGGGCTTTGGGTGTACCATTTTTCAAGATGGTGGTTGATGGTGCTGGAGATGTCGGAGTTGGAGTATCCGTTATTTACTAAAACTTGGGATAGTCTTTCTAGTTCCTGGTGGGTGTCGGCCCAGGTAGAGCAGTGCGTGAGGGCTCTCCTAACATAGGCGGAGATGGAGGATAGAAGATAACGGCGGGGGCATTCACTATCGCCGTTGAGGCATTGTCCTGTGTTAGTAGGTTTAATGTAGACGGTGGTTTTGAACCCATGGTCGTTCAGAGCTACGAGGATGTCGAGGAAGGGGAGTTGTCCATTGTTAGATTTTTCAAAGGTGAAGTTAAGTCCGGAGGAGGTCATGAAGCGACGCTGGAGTTCCTGTAGTTCGTGGAGGTCCTTGATTTGCACGAAGATGTCATCCACGTATCTACAGTAGACGGTTGGTCGTTGGGCAGCTAGGAGCTCTTCCTCGATGGTACCCATGAAAAAGTTCGCAAAAAGAACTCCTAGGGGGCTGCCCATCGCCACACCGTCTATCTGCTTGTACATGTTGCCCCGGGGGCAAAGGAAGGGGGCATCCTTGGTACATAGCTCCAGTAGTGTTTTCAGGGCCTTCTCCGGGATGTCCAGTGTAGGTGTATCAGGGCAATGATAAATTCGACATAGAATCATGTCAATGGTCCTATCCACTGGCACGTTGGTGAACAGGCTTTCTACGTCGAGAGAGGCGATAGTGTGGTTGTTGTTACGGGGGGCGTCTCGTAAAATTTCCAAGAAATCGTGGGCTGAGTTAAGGTTGAATTGGCTGGGCACGTAGGGGGTGAGGAGGTTGTTCAGGGCCTTGGCGATCTGGTAGGTGGCAGGTGGCAGTGATCTGGTAGGTGCCCTGATACACCTACACTGGACATCCCGGAGAAGGCCCTGAAAACACTACTGGAGCTATGTACCAAGGAGGCCCCCTTCCTTTGCCCCCGGGACAACATGTACAAGCAGATAGACGGTGTGGCGATGGGCAGCCCCCTAGGAGTTCTTTTTGAGAACTTTTTCATGGGTACCATCGAGGAAGAGCTCCTAGCTGCCCAACGACCAACCGTCTACTGTAGATACGTGGATGACATCTTCGTGCAAATCAAGGACCTCCACGAACTACAGGAACTCCAGCGTCGCTTCATGACCTCCTCCGGACTTAACTTCACCTTTGAAAAATCTAACAATGGACAACTCCCCTTCCTCGACATCCTCGTAGCTCTGAACGACCATGGGTTCAAAACCACTGTCTACATTAAACCTACTAACACAGGACAATGCCTCAACGGCGATAGTGAATGCCCCCGCCGTTATCTTCTATCCTCCATCTCCGCCTATGTTAGGAGAGCCCTCACGCACTGCTCTACCTGGGCCGACACCCACCAGGAACTAGAAAGACTATCCCAAGTTTTAGTAAATAACGGATACTCCAACTCCGACATCTCCAGCACCATCAACCACCATCTTGAAAAATGGTACACCCAAAGCCCTCCCAACATTGACCCCCCCAATGAAATTAAGATCTTCTACCTCAATTACATGTCCTCTGAACACAAAAATGACGAGGCCGTCTTAAAAGAAATAATCTCCAAGCATGTCCACCCAACCAACCCGGAAAACAAAATCAAATTAATAATTTATTACAAATCCCCCAAGACCTCCAACCTCGTTTCTCCGCAACAAACCAGCCTCCACCAAGATAAAGAACCCGATGACCGACGATCACGTCATTTACCAACATACCTGTAATTATGAGGACTGTGGACCTCATTCCTATATTGGTATGACGCAGACTCGTCTTTCACGTCGGTTAACTCTTCACCTTCAGGCTGGAGCCATCAAAGACCACTATCTCACCCCTAACCACCCTCACCTCACACGCAACGAGTTAGAGAACACACCACCATACTCGATAAAGAAAGTGACCCAAGGAGATTACCTATACTCGAAGCTTTATATATCCAAGCCTTACATCCCAACATCAACAACCAAACTCTGGACCTTCAGATCCTTCCTTCTGCCAAAAGGCACTACCCTACAGGACCTAACACCTCTCTCGCCCCCCGGTGCCCTTGACGCAGCCCCCCGCGCTACCTCCTTCAGCTTCGTCTTCTGCAGGCGCCACACAACTTAGGCCACGCCCCTCGACACGCAGCCAATCAGCTTCGACCCCACCTACTGACCACCATCCCGCATCCAGTGCGCATGCGTGAAGCGGTTAACCCCTTTCTCTCTCCTAGTTTACGCTTCCACCAATAGCAGACTTTTGCCCCCTGTTTTCCGCCTCCTCTGATCCTCCACCCTCTATATATACCCTTCCTGTTTACCTTTTATTTTTTTTTTTTTTTTTTTTTTATTTTTTTTAAGAGACAATGAACGGAGGAAGGAAAAACACAGATAAAACAAAAAGGTCCATGTGCCTAAAGGCATCCTCCATTCATAAAATGTTTGTAACAACTGGATTTAAACATTTGTTGATTGTAAGTTTGTGGAAAGCAATTCGAGGGAAGTGAATTCCAAAGAGTAGCAGCTCTAGGGATAAATGAATTCTGATAAGCAGAAGTTCTGCATTGTGGAGGAGAAAGTGTAAATTCATGGGCGCTCTCAGCTGCCCTAGTTCTACGGGGAAAGATGTGGAGAGGCGGCACAATTGAAGCAAGTTCCTCGGAACAATTGCTGTGAAAATATCTGTAGAATAATGCAAGGGATGCAACGTTTCTTCGTATGGCTAATGTAGGAAGGTCCTGTGTGATTGCAGGTTTATTGATTAATCTAATAGCTTTATTTTGAATTTTGTCCAACTGCCTCAATGCAACCACTCCACTTCCACCCCACAGAGGTGAACAGTAATCCATCTGAGAGCGCACATGACTTTTATATATTACGGCCAACTGCTCGTCAGTGAAGAATTCTCGAACTCTGTACAGGAAGTCCCAGTTTTTTAGAGGCATTCTTAGCAATGCTTCTAACATAATGTGTCCAGCTCAAGTTAGTAGTTAATGTTACACCGAGAATGTCAATACTAGGGGAAGTGGGAATATTTACATCATTAAAAAATATATGGGAGTCAGTGAGATTCTGTCGGTTAGAAAATTGAATGTACTTGGTTTTCTGTGCATTAAAGGAAACTAGATTCTCTTGTCCCCATTCATTAATTCTAGAAAGGTCCTGGTTCAGAGAAATTGCAGTGTTTATTTTTGAATTTATAAGATCGGGTTGGGTGAAAGAATTGGTAAATGTGAAGGAACTGTGGAGTGTTGAGTCATCTGCGTAGGAATGTATTGGATTATGAGTGGTAGATATGAGATCATTGATATGAATGAGGAACAGAGTTGGGGCCAAAACTGATCCCTGGGGAACACCAGCATTTATTGAGTGAAATTGAGAATAAAGGCCATCTACCATTACACATATTTTTCTGTTATGAAGATAAGAAGAAATTAGTGGAACTAATGATGCAAGGCCGTAGTGTGACATCTTCGACAATAAGGATTGATGCCAGACTCTATCAAATGCCTTTGATATATCCAGTGCTATTGTATGTGTTTCACCATGTTGGTCTGTAGCTTGGTTGATTTGATGCGTAAGAAGGCAAAGAATGTCTGCAGTTGATCGACATCGTCTAAAACCATATTGCCTATCACTGATTAATTTATTATTCTCCAGATGCTTAATTATGTGATTATTTAATATATTTTCAAAAACTTTGCCAAGAGTGGAAGTTATAGCTATTGGTCTGTAGTTTGATGGATCTGAAGAGGCACCTTTTTTAGGAACTGGATGGATGTTTGCTTCTTTCCAGGGTACTGGGAAGCATGAGGTATGAGTACACAGACGGAAATTTTTTGCCAATACAGGAGCGAGCACCAAGGAGCAATTCTTAAGTACTATTGGAGGAATTTCATCTGGACCAGGAGCCTTATCTACTGAGAGATTCTGCAAAATAGTTTTGACATGTCTGGTGTGGATCTTAAGTGAGGGAATTTCAGGTGAATTAAAATTAAGTACAGGGACATCTTGATTTATTTCATCTAAGGTTGAGTTGGTGGAGAAAATATCTGCAAGAAGGTTAGCTTTACCTCGTGGGTCACTTACAAGATTGCCAGTCGGAGATTTTAATGGTGGAATGGATGAAGCAGTAGTGAAGTTGGATTTGAATGAGTTAAGAGTAGACCAAAATATTTTGTTATCATTTGGATTATTTAGAAGTTTATTTGCCTGCTTATGGAGAAAGTTTGATTTAGTTAGGTTTAATACAGTTTTGGCATGATTTCTGATGTTTCTAAAGTAATTAAAGGCTTCATGTGTTTTTGATCTTGTGTATGCATTGTAGGCTATTGCTTTTTGTTCAGTTACTCTAGCACAATTATGGTCAAACCATTTAGGTGAATTAGATCTTTTACTGTACTTTTGATGAGGAATAAAAGTTTCCATTCCAATTTTTACAAAATCTTGTATGTGGCTCAAGGTGGAGTGTGCATCATTAGAAAAGAAAGAGGTCCAAGGAATATAAATAAAGAAACCTTGAAGACCCTCCCAGTCTGCCCTATCGTAATGCCATTTAGTCACCAAAACAGGTTCAGAGTGGGAAGGTGTGGTAGGTGATAGACAGGTGGCCTGTATCAGACAGTGATCAGAAGATCCAAGTGGGGACCTCACTGTAACATCATAATTTTCTGAATTGGTTGTTAAAAATAAGTCCAGTAGGTGGGAATTATGATTAGGATTAGCTGGTACACGGGTGGGTTGGTTGACTAGTTGAATGAGATTAAATGAGTCTGCAAATAGCTCACATTCAAGACCAGCATCATCAGTCCTGGCTGAATGAGTGAGCCATTCAACATTATGGACATTAAAATCACCCAACACAGTGATTTCAGAAGAAGCATTTAAGTTGAGGACACTGAATTGTGAGGACAGAGAATCAAAAAGACTTTGCTCTGGAGGAGTATTTGGGGAACGGTAGATGCAACATATGTATTTAAATTTACCAGCAGAAATTAATTTGTATATAGAATAATCAAAATAGGGACAATTGAAACTAGTAACCTCCTCCAGGGCAATTTCAGATTTTGCGAAGCAACATACACCACCTTTAGGTCTGAAATTTTGGAGCAGTTGATAACCTGGAAAATTAAATCTAGATGTGTCAGATGTGGATGTTACTTGAGTCTCTGTCAAAAAATGGAGGTGTAGGGGATTCTGCTTGAAGAAATTGGTGTACAGAATTTATGTTAGAGTGAAGTCCCCTTATATTACTAAAGAAATAGCTGTATTGACAAGCAGCTTTGGGACGTTGCAATGCTCTTGACACAGTCGCATGATGACGACCGGGAGGGCTCTGTGTCAATAACCCAACCCTGCCGGGGGTGGATATCCGAGGGACCACCAGGTTTGCTCTTAACAATTGTACTGCCATATTTATAAGGTAAGTGTATGGTGTTACATGTATGATATGTAGTGGGAAGAGTAGTATTTTATGGATAGAGGATAGCGATGTAGGGCAATGTCGTGAAGTTGGATGTGTATGTTATATAAAGAGGGTTTTCCTGATACCCCTGATGTGTGAGGCAGAAAGATATGTATCCAGCTACCAAGGCCTGGGAGAGAAAATGGAATTCAGGCTATTCCCTGAGTCTCCCGAAACCTTGGCGGTAGTACTTCCCTGGGCGGGGCTGCCTACCCCTACTACCTACAAATATATCATTCCTTCCTTACTTGATAATGCTGGTTGTCCAGTGAAACGCGTCGTATATCCTGTATCATCATGTACATTTATGTAACCCTGTACCACCATGAATTTTGCTCATCTCCTTCATCTACTTCCTGCCACCCAGCGAAAACTCGTCAGAGACCTGGAAACTTTGAATAATAAAATTTCCAACGCAGAAATTGCCATTTCTTTCAACCTCGTATGTATTAAAGAACATTTATTACCTGGCTTTACTAACATATACATATATGTATATATATATATATATACAGTATATATATATATATATATATATATAGATATATATATATTACATATATGTATATATATATATATACAGTATATATATATATATATACGGTATGTATATATATATATATATACAGTATATATATATATATATATACGGTATGTATATATATATACTGTATATGCAGAATAATTAGGATTGATATCAAAATTCTAGAGAAAGTAGAAGAATACAATTATCTTGGTCAATTGCCGACTTGCGAGTTTCGTTCTATAAGGAAGTTAGAGCTGTAGACAACAATATTTAACAGAATTTACAGCTAAAATACGGTCGTAGTACATTTATAAATACATCAAACCCAATTCAACATACCATTTATCCATCAGAAACGTACAGTATTATTGCATTTATATTAAATATCGATGTTCACGGCTGCAACTTCCTTATAGCCTGAAACTCGCAAGTGGTCAATTAATGAAACTAACAAAAGACAATGAACATGAAATAGTAAGGCGAATTACTCTAGGATGGAGACCATTCGGAAAACAGAAGAACATCATGAAAATACACTACCAATATGCCTTAAGCGTAAAGTTTATAAACAGTGTGTGCTACCAACCATGATCTATGGATGTGAAACTTGGAAACTAACAAAAATAATGGAGAATAAGCTTAGGAGTGCACAAAGAGCAATGGAAAGATCAATGCTAGGAATAACACTTAGAGATAGGAAGAGAGCATCGTGGGTAAGAGAGCAAACCAAAGTCAAGGACATTCTAGAAAGTATTGAAGATCAGAAGTGGAGATGGGCAGGACATGTAGCAAGAAGAGAGGACAATAGGTGGAGTAAAATACTAACTGAGTGGACCCCAAAAGAAGGAAGGCTCAATAGGAGAAGACCAGACAGGAGGTGGAGATACGAGATAAAACAAAATGCAGGGGTAACATGGCAACAGCTGGCAAAGTCTCGGGAGTCATGGAAAAGATTAAGGGAGGCCTTTATCAAGCAGGGCTGATGATGATGATGATGATGATGATGATGATGAGATATATATATATATATATATATATATATATATATAATATAATATTATATATATATATACTGTATATATATTATATAATCTCTATATATAATTATGTATATGTATATATATATATATATATATATATATATATATATATTCCGGTATATATATGTATATTACTAGACGCAATGAATGTCTTAAAGATCTATAGCACCTGCCTCTTAAACTATCCCATGAAAAGAGCTACCAATAGAGTACCTGTAGTCCGAGGGACTACCACACAGACCTCGGGGTCCTTACTAGGCAGTCCGGCCTTACACACTATTTATTTTATTTATTTATTATGAGAGAGAGAGAGAGAGAGAGAGAGAGAGAGAGAGATAGAGAGAGAGAGAGAGAGAAGGGGAGTACGTATTTGCATACAACATACTAACATACAACAAGAAAGGTACACCAAAGGGGAGA
>CM064538.1:19666097-19689974 GCA_032716605.1 Paralithodes platypus
TCTCTCTCTCTCTCACCCCACTCCCAACCCGCCAACCCGCCAACAGCACTTCGCTCTCGCTGCTCGAAATTTGACCATAACTTGAGTACTCCATTACTCATCCCCTTATTTGTTTGCATGAGCTGTAGCTAAGCTCTAGCTTAACTGCCCTGTAGTTGCTTTGCATATAATTTTGCTGTGTTTTTGACTGATAAACGTTTGTTTATCGAGACTGCTTTTGTTTACATTTGTACCGGTTAGTGACGACCGACGCTCTAAAGTAAACAAACTATTTGTTTGTTTCATATTATAAAGTTCTAGCACTTATTGTAGATATTTTAGCCCTCACTGTAGTTAAGTGCTTAGCAAATCACCCAGTAGTTATCTTGCATGACATTGTACTGTAGTTATGACTAATAAACGTTTGTTTTTCAAAATTCTATTTGGCAAGTTAGTAGAGACGCTGCCGATACCAGCGCCACCTGTGTACGCATAAACAAACCCTCTTCTTGTATTTTATATATCAAAGTCTAGCCAATACTGTACTTGGTTGAACTTTTTATCTTGGTTATCTATATAAATCGCACACACTAACATTTGTCAAGATAGTTTTAATATTGGGTTAGAATAATTTAGTTACTGTAATACTTTTTGATAGCCTATTTATTAATCGCATTTCAGATACTTGTCTCCATATTAATAGGCCTCTCACACTCTTGCCAGGGATATTACTAACTCCATTATTATTAGTATTGTGTCGACCACTGTATAAACTAATATACAGGCTTTAGCCTAACTGTGTCATACTGCTAACATAATTTTATTTTTATTTTCGGGCATCAAATTGTGTTCTAGTGCTAACATATTCTTTTTGTGATCAACATATTCTTCTTGTGATTTACAGGCATTAATTGTACCATATTGCTAACCAATATTTGTTGTTCCTGTACTGTATACTGCTTTCCAGTTTTCTCACTAGGCTAAATTAACCCTCTCCCACTTTTTTTTTCCCAGTAAATTTTGTAACAAATCACTAGTCCATTTACAATTTTCAGGCTTTAACTGTGTCATACTGCTAACATACATTTTTGTTATATTTTCAGGCATAAATTGTGTTATTGTGATTAACATATTCTTTTTGTGATTTACAGGCATTAATTTTACCATATTGCTAACAAATATTGTTTTTTACTGTACTGTATACTGTTTTCCAGTTTTCTCACTAGGCTACATTAACCCTCTCCCACTTTTTTTTTCCAGTAAATTTTGTAACAAATTTCTAGTCCATTTGTGATTTTCAGGCTTTAACTGTGTCATACTGCTAACATCAATTTTTGTTTTTTTTTATTTTCAGGCATAAATTGTGTTCTATTGCTAACATATTGTTTGTGATTTACAGGCATATTAATTTTATCATATTGCTAACAAAATTTTGTGTGATTTTCAGGAATTAATTGTATCACACTGCTAACATACATTTTTTGTGATTTTCAGGCTTTAATTGTACCATTTTGCTACCATAAATTTGTGTGATTTTCAGGCATATTGTGATTATATCGTCATGGCGCCGCAACGAACCTGCACGAGTTGTTCCGGTAAATTTGGCCCTACCATGTTTGTTGATACTGATGTCCAAATTTGTAGATTTTGCCAGCTCCGAGAGAAGATTGCGGATGAATTGAATGCAGCTCACCGCAAGATCGATGCCCTGACTACGAAGCTTGAATCCCTTCAAGAATTTGCCACACTCAACGTAGGAGTGCCCTCGGCCCAAGAAACCACTACGATGTCAACCGCCATTCCAGTGCATACAGTACCGGTACCCACACCAGCAGCTACCTTAGATGTTGCAGAAAATAATAATGACTCTACTCTCACTCCCCCCCAGGACAATTTTCAGTTAGTGAGAAACAATGTGCATCCCAGTACCAGTACCAGGAAGGTGATCCCGACAACATGCCAAAACCGCTTCAAAATTCTGGCTATTGACGAGGAAGAGGAAACGGAAGAAGTTCGGCTTGTGGGCGACTCCATGTTCCGTGGCCAACTAACCGAGTTCTGCGCCAGGGCACCCAGGACCAGAAAGCGATTCTGTATCCCAGGTGGCGGCGTGGACGACATTGTTGCGGCTGTGGAAGAGGTTTCCAGGCTCGCCCCCGCAAGCACTACGTACGTCATCCACGTTGGATCTAACGATGTCCAACGGACGCGGTCAGTGGAACTACTTTGCAAGTACCGGCGCCTGATCAGGTCCTTCAAGGAAAAATCTAATAGAATCTTAATTTCAGGAATTGTTCCCCGGATTGATGTAGAAAACCGATTCTACAACATAGCTACCAGTACAAATCGCCGACTAGCCAAACTCTGCAGGGAGGAGGACATCGGCTTTGTCGACACGTGGGATCATTTTTACTATGATAAATCTTTGTTTTCAGGAGATGGTGTACATCTCAATGAAGTAGAAGCTGCACGTCTTGGTCGTCTGCTGAACGATGCAGTCAAGGATTTCCGTTCAAAAAACGGGGTCAACCAGACCCCAGACAGGGTAGTGTAAGTCAAATACGAACTGAAAATTCAGACAATGCACAATCGGTAACATCCAACGCTAATACTCTTAAGGTGTTTTATGTAAATGCTCGTAGCATACGCAATAAATTTTCAGATCTAGAGGAAATCGTGTTTACAGAACATTATGATATAATCGGCATTACAGAATCTTGGTTAAATACGGAAGACAGAGACTTTTTAGCCGAATATACGCTTCCTGGTTATACAATGTTTGAGAAAAGTCGGATCAATAGAAATGGAGGAGGAGTTCTGTTTTTTATAAAGGAAAGTCTTAATCCCGTCTTAATGTCAAAACCTCAAATTGCGAATATAGACATATCTTACATACTATTAACACCTTACGAGCGGCCTATGCGGTTTATTTATGTGTACCGCACAGCGGGGTGTTTTTAGCCAAAATAGGGCTGTTTACGTGATCATTTTCATGCCTAAATAAGACCCAGAACGTAAAACAAGTACCTATCCCTGAAAGGGCATAAACAGAGCTTTCGAATGACACCATAATGATCCTTGTATGATGGATAGTTTTCTTGCAATAACCGTGCAACGCGAGTGCAAAAAGCAGGTAATTCGGTACTTTCAGTACATAATTGAGTATGTAGCGAGTGAGAGAGGGAGGAGGGAGCTGAGATTTGTGTCAGTAGGTTCGCCGCGGTGGTCTGGAGCAGTCATACGCTCGCTAGTCTCCTGCCACCACTTGTCTCTCTCTCTCAGCCACATTACGTGCTGAAATTGCCACTCGACCTATGTCGAGCGCCGCCACATAGTCCAGCTTTATTTAACTCGACTTATGTTGCTCGCCGCTAAATAAGGGTTAAATAATAAACGAGGAACTAAAATAACACTAGCTTTATTATACAGACCCCCATCTCAATCAGTGCAAACTGACAGTGAAATATATGAACAAATTGCAGAAATAACTAACATACAAGATACCGTAATTCTTGGCGATTTCAACTTACCCGTGACTAAATGGGGCGATATTCTTACTTCACACTCTGGACACGACCTCTATGCTAACTTGCAAGAGAGTTCACTTTTTCAATTTGTACAATCTCCGACCCGTGGTAATAATGTGCTTGACCTTGTACTCGCAACAAAAGAAGAATTAATAGAGAATTTGAATGTTGGTGATGAATTCAGTAACAGCTACCATCGTACGATAACTTTCACTTTAAAGTTTACTAGTAACAAATCAAATAGCAGCATTGAGAAAGTCCCTAATTTCAAGAAAGCAAATTTTCATAAACTTAAATCAAAGCTTAAAGAAACTGACTGGAGCTTTCTGACTAACAATAACGACATAAATACATCTTGGGAGTGTTTCACAACCACTTACCTTAAGGCAGTGCAAGACTGCATACCATCGAAAATACGGCGTCCAGGCCATAATGATAAGCCCAAATGGTGGAATAAAGATATTTCAGACTGTCTGCTTGCTAAAAAATTTGCTAATGCTAGATTAAAATCCTCACAAAATGACGAAGAACGGGTGAAATTTGTAGAGCTACGACGCAAAGCCAAAAAGTTAATTAAGCAAAGTAAAAAGACCCTGGAGTTACATGTTGCGAATGAAAGTAAAACAAACCCGAAAGAATTCTATAGTTATATCAGAAAGAAAAAAGTAGTTACTTCAACTGTTGGACCGTTAGTCGATGAAAATGGAGAATACACCAAAGACGAAGTACAAATGAGTAATGCCCTCAATACCTTCTTTGCATCAGTTTTTACAACCGAAGACCTCAGTGATATCCCTACACCATCGCCGATTCAGATTGATAATTCAGATGTTCTAAGCAATATCACCGTTACAGAGAGAGAAGTATTGAATTGTTTAGATAAACTCAAGGTAAATAAAACGCCTGGACCTGATACAATCTCGCCTAGAGTTCTAAAGGAAGCTAAGGATGAGCTCTCCAAACCACTGACATTGCTATTCAATGAATCCTTGCAGTCTGGGACTATGCCTGATCAGTGGAAGATAGCCAACGTAACACCGATATTCAAAAAAGGCAGCAAATCCCTACCAAGTAACTATCGTCCAATTAGCTTAACCTCAGTTGTATATAAAATGTTAGAAACGGTCATAAGAGACAGACTCGTAAATCACTTGGAGGCAAATAACTTACTTAAAGATACTCAACACGGCTTTCGTAAAAAACGTTCCTGTTTAACAAACCTCTTAGACTTCTTCCACGATATCCTTAACCTCTACGATGAGAGTAAAGCTGTAGATATTATATACCTTGATTTTCAAAAGGCCTTTGACAAAGTTCCCCACAAACGTTTACTGCTAAAACTAAAAGCGCATGGAATACAAGACGGTGTGTTGAAATGGATAGAAAATTGGCTCAGCGACAGAAAACAAAGAGTAGTCATAAACGGTAAGGCATCTAAATGAACCAATGTAAGTAGCGGGGTACCCCAGGGATCGGTGCTAGGACCAATTCTCTTTCTAATTTACATCAACGACATAGATGAGGGTCTCACCTGTACAATCTCAAAATTTGCTGACGATACAAAAATTGCAAATAGCGTACTCTCAAAAGATCAAGTTGACGATATGCAACACAATCTAGATAAATTGTCATGTTGGGCCCAAATTTGGCAAATGAGTTTCAATGCGGATAAATGTAAAGTACTACATATCGAATACCTAAATGAGAAAGCAAACTATTCGATGAATGGCACTCAGCTTAAGAATGTAAACAGAGAAACCGATCTGGGAGTAACAATATCGAGTAACCTAAAACCGAGTCAACAATGTTCAGAAGTTGTTAAGAAGGCAAACAAAATAATTGGCTTTATAGGCAGGTCATTTGAGCATAAATCCAAAGAAGTTATCCTAACCCTTTACAATTCCTTAGTCCGCCCTCTTCTGGAATACTGCGTTCAATCCTGGTGCCCTTATTACCAAAAAGATATAAACAAGCTAGAACGAGTTCAACGTAGAGTTACCAAAATGATACCTAGCCTAAAGAACAAACCATACGAAGAGCGTCTTAGAGAATTAAATCTATTTCCTTTAACCCAGCGCAGATTAAGAGGTGACTTAATTCAAGTGTTCAAAATCATCAAAGGCATTGACAATATTAACTGTAGTAAGTACTTCACTATCGACCAATCTAATTACACGCGGGGAAACGGTTGCAAAATTATTGGTAAATCTTTTAACTCCCACGAATCTAAGAATTTCTTCTTCAATCGAGTTGTCAACTTGTGGAATGGGCTTCCCCGAGACATTATAGACTGCAGCACCGTTGATTCATTTAAACTCCGCTTAGACAAATATCTCGCATCAAACCCGCGACTGACTGCGTTTGTAAATGAATAACTTTATTTTATCCCCCCTCAGTTACTAACCCATCTGTCCCCTACTAACTTCCTAATCCTGCCACGGACATTAGTTCTAGGGCAGTAGTTCCCTTTCCAATGTTCCCTTACCCACTCTAAACCACTGTTTGGACACTTGATCCTCAGTGTTTTGGAGGACAAGCAGCCTAGAAGGGTCACTAGAACTGTTGTTGCTTGATTTCCTGTGTACTCCTTTGTACACACACACACACACACACACACACACACACACATAAACAAACATCCACAAACATCAACATAACCCAGAAACAAAGATAGCTTCACCTCAAAAATTCCACAAAGCCTATTTAAATATTGGCGTTAGTAATAAAAGCGTTGAAGGCCCCGTGACGCGAACAATAAAGGCTGGTGAAAATAATGAAGCGATACGCCCATTGGTGAAAGGCTGAAACATGGGAAGAGATTCATTCCTTTGAGCAGCAAGAGAGAGAGAGAGAGAGTGTGTGTTTGTGTGGGGGGGGGGGGGTTTATATGTTTGTGTGTGTGTGTGTGTATATATATATATGTGTGTCTGTGTGTCAATCAGTGTGTGTGTGTGTGTGTGTTTATCTGGTTGTGTGTGTGTGTGTGTGTGTTTGTGTGTGTGTGTGTGTGTGTGTGTGTGTGTATATATATATGTGTCTGTTTCCTGTCTGTATATTGGTCTGTCTGTGCGTATGTCCCGTCGTAAAATTAATGGTGTTTCTTTCATAACTTTGAGCACCATGTTGTTGTCTTCAAGTTTAGGGGGGATGGGGGTATTTATTGACTCATTTATACATATTTATATATATATTTAGTTTCCTCCCTAGACCTCCATCAAGCTTTACAAAACACCCCCAAGACCCTCCTTCAAGATAAATTTGTTAATTTTTCGATTACAAAACACTCCCCATGACCCTCCTTCAAGATAAATGTGTACATTTCTCGACAGAAAAATTTCCTGACCGAAATTCGGTTCCCTTAAGTAACAGGCTCGCTATCGCTCGCCAGAAAAATATCGACACCTAAATAACACGAAGAGTCTTAATATTGGCAACGAAATAGGGTGAAAGGTCTTCAAATCGCCAAAACGATTGAGTCGAACATCATAATAACTGAAAACGAATGGGGCTGAACACGAGGAAGAAGGGGGACCAAAAAACGACCCATCTCCCCTTAAAAATAAATGGTTTTATGGAGATTATAAATTTGTATTGTACTCTAGGGGGTACAACTTTCACGATTAATTATGTATGTAAGCAGAGAGAGTATTTATCTTACACAAAAACACACACACACACACACACACACACCTGTGGTTCCTGTGGTGAGTAGTTTCAGACAGTAGTTGCTGCCCGTGGCCACGCTGATGCGCCGCCACTAGTATAACCCGTCTGCTCGTCTCTTCGCCATCTGGTCTATGATGCTGTTGCTGGCAGCTCAGAGGTGGTAATGTGGCAGCTGGGGTTGATCGGGTATTATCCGTAGGAATTTATCTAGTTGATTCTTGAAACGTTCAAGGTTATGTTCCGTTGAGTCACGCAGGTGTCTTGGCAGTGCATTGAAAAGGAGTGGCCCTCTTATAGCAAAAGCATTTTCTTTGAGCATCTTGATTCTTGTACTTGCTCTGGGGTATATCCTTTCAATATGGCAGAGCCGACCCCGTCGTTGGTGGATGCTAAACCGTATATTCAAGTTATTTACAGATTTTTCGGTCAATATTTTGTAGATGTATAATATAGCGTACCTTTCTCTACGCCTTTCTAGTGAGTAAAGGTCGAGTTCACGTAACCTTGCCCAGTAGTCTAAATGTCGGACGTCAGATATTCTACACACACACACACACACACACATATATACACACACACACAACACACACAGACACACATACATACAGACACACACACACACAATTAGTTTTCAGATTTTAAGACGTTTGGCCCATTAGTTTGACGATTTTGTTTGAAGACTGTTTGCCCCATTGCTGTGTCACTATTATGACCTGTCGTGCCATTTAGGTGCCGTTATTTTCCTGACGAGCGATAACGAGCCTGTGGTTTAAGGCCAGGATTTTTTTTCTACCGATAAACCGACAAATGTACAGTATATAGAAGGGGGATATTGGGGATGTTTTATTAAAGTTTGATGGAGGTCTAGGAAGGAAACTAAAAATATGAAATTAAATAGTAAATCGACCAATAACAAAATATTTCCCTCCTAATCTCTCCTAGCCAGTGGGAATTAATAGCGTCTCTTTAAGGGGGGTCACCGTTTTTTGTTTTATCTTTCTCTCCTTTTATCTCTTTCCCTGGCTTGTATCCATTCGACCCCATTCAGCCAACTGTTTTAAGACGTTTATCCCCATCTAGGTGTAGATTTCTTCCTGGCGAACGATAGCGAGCCAGCATTGTATGGGAAAATCCGGCTTCACCGGAGAAATTTTTCTATCGAAAAATGTACAAAATTAGCCTGCTGTCAAAAAAACATTTAAACAAATATGTTGGCTTGCTACCGTTCGCCAGGAAAAAAATCGAAACCTGGATGGGGATAAACGTCTTAAAACAGTTGGCTGAATGGGGCCGAATGGATACAAGCCAGGGAAAGAGAGAAAAGGAGAGAAAGATTAATAAACAGCCGGTGACCCCCCTTAATCTCTCCTAGCCAAGGGGAATTAATAGCGTTTTCTTTTATAACTTCCAGAACTCGGACTTTTTCAAACAAACGGAAACTAGATTATTTTGATTAACCCTTTCTGTACCGGCGACGTCGTTTTCATTTTATCTTGAAAGGGGGTTTGGGGGAAGGGGGGGGGGGGGTATTATAGTTTGATGGAGGTCTAGGGAACAAACTAAAAATCTCTCCTTATCCAACCCTCCATCCACTCCTCCACCCATCTATTCTAACTACCTATCCACCTATCCGCTTAACCCTCTCACGACCATATGATGCAGAGGTTGCCAGATTAGCAATACTAAATAGAGTTCTCTCACTCTTATAATAACCTCTCCAAAATTAGTTTTCTGCCCACAGCTAACTCAAAGATAACTACAGAGGTTGAAGTAACTAAACTAAAGGTTTCTAAATACCCCTGATGGTAACAAAGGCTTTAAAGTATCCCTAATAGGCTCAAAATTGCGTCAAGAACGTGAGAGGGTTAATCAACCCCTCTATCCACTCATCCACCCACGTATCCTAAATATCCAACCATTTATTCACTTAATCAACCTCTCTATCCACTCCTCTATCCATCTATCTTAACAATCCAACCATCTATTCACTTAATCAATCCCTCAATCCACTCCTCCACCCATCTATCCTAACCACCCATCCACCGACCTATCCACTTAATCAACCCTCAATCCACTCGTCCACCAACCTATCCAACCATCCATGTATCCTAACTACCCATCCGTCCATCTATCCCATAACTACCTATCCACCTGGACTGTACTGAGAGAAGTGGACAATAGTGAGAGTGTAGGGGGCCCAGTAACTCCATCACCAGCTTAATGTATCGATCAATAATATATGTATAATTTATCCTTTCACCTTACCCATCACACATAAAATGATATCCAATTAGCCTAGGGGAGAAGAGCTTATTTCTTGGTCCATTTATGTATATATTTATTATGTTTCTTAGTTTCATCCCTAAACATCCATAAAAAAAAAAAATAAAAACATCATAAGATCATCCTTCTAGATACATTGTACATTTTTCGGTAGTAAAATGTCCGATCAGTCCTTTCTATCCACATATCTGCGAACCCAACCACTTAATCAACCCCCCAATCCACTCCTCCATCCATCTATCCTATAACCACCTATCCAGCTGGACTATCCTGAGAGAGGTGGACAATAGTGGGTCTCGGGGGCCCGGCCAGTAATTCCTTCCCCAGCCTAATGTATCGCTTCTGTTTGATCATGGCCTGTCTGTATCTCTCTCTCTCTCTCTCTCTCTCTCTCTCTCTCTCTCTCTCTCTCTCTCTCTCTCTCTCTCTCTCTCTCTCTCCATTAGTTAAATATTTGTGTGACATGACCCAGCCAGGGTTCGAACCCAGGTCAGTAGTGCAGCACTCCAGCACCTTAACCACTAGACCACCGAGGAGCTAAAAGTAGTTTCTTCATTTGGAATCCAATCCAATCCACCACCACCCGCTCCGACTCGTGGTCAAGTAGCTAGATTATATGATGTTCGATCCATTAGTTTGGCGATTTTAAGACCTTTCACCCCATTTCTTTGTCAATATTAAGTCTTTTCGTGTCATTTAGGTGTCGATTTTTCCCTGCCGAGCAATAGCGTCAGCTGAAATATAACCGGGTATACGTACCTATATCTCTGCTGCCCTACTAGACTCCCTATCTGTGTGTGTTATTGTATGTTTGAATTACTTTTGTATTTTCTATGTGTATGAAGGAGACAAAAGGCAGAGATGCATGCAACAAGTGTCTCCCCAAAAGTTGAAAGCGTGAGAGAGACAAATTAAACTATATTTGTCGGTGTACATTATTGGAAAGAAGAGTAGTGAGCTTGTTTAGTGTAGTGAAATGGATAGGAGGATGAGGTGTTTGTGAGAGCCAGCTGGATTATTCTGTGTGTAGGTGAGACACAAACAGAAACAGTGAGGGAAGCCAGCCACATAGAACTTGGTCATATGTTTGTGAGAGCTAGCTGGATTACTCTGTGTTTAGGTAAGACACAAACAGAAACAGTGAGGGAAGCCAGCCACATAGAACTTGGTCATATGTTTGTGAGAGCTAGCTGGATTACTCTGTGTGTAGGTGAGACACAAACAGAAACAGTGAGGGAAGCCAGACACATAGAACTTGGTCATATGTTTGTGAGAGCTAGCTGGATTACTCTGTGTGTAGGTGAGACACAAACAGAAACAGTGAGGGAAGCCAGCCACATAGAACTTGGTCATATGTTTCTCTTATTTATCTGTGTGTTTACCCTTCTCATATTTATTGCTCTTCTACATGAATGTTTATCTAATGCCATTTGTTTTTCTTCTATGTGGATGAGGGAGACAAATTGAAAAACTGCCTGTGACGAAAGAGTGACAGGGCCAAAATCAAGGAATATACAAGCTAAAATGGCTGGACACACCGAGTTTGAAGCACCTTAAGTCATAGGATGAGGAAAGATGGATTCAGTGAGAGAGTTGCATTTCAATTCTGTAACAATATATATAATTGATCTTTCCTTAATAATAAAATAAAGTTTGATAATTGTTATTCTTCACAAAGTAACACAATGCTTGGTTTGGAACAAGGATATATACTGTATATTTACCAGAATGTTCTATATATACAGTATATATATATATATATATATATATACTGTATATATATAACGTACACTCATTCTTCTTCCCTGGCCAGGAGAATGTCTGTCACCGTCTGTTTGTCTTGTTGTTTACCAGCTAAACTTTGCCCTTGTTTGTTCTCTCTCTCTCTCTCTCTCTCTCTCTCTCTCTCTCTCTCTCTCTCTCTCTCTCTCTCTCTCTCTCTCTCTCTCTCTCTCTCTCTCTCTCTCTCTCTCTCTCTCTCTCTCTCTCTCTCTCTCTCTCTCTCTCTCTCTCTCTCAAACACACATGTAAACATTACCCGCAACATAATATTATTCTCTATTTACTGTTCGTACCGCTCTCTCTCTCTCTCTCTCTCTCTCTCTCTCTCTCTCTCTCTCTCTCTCTCTCTCTCTCTCTCTCTCTCTCTCTCTCTCTCTCTCTCTCTCTCTCTCTCTCTCTCCCTGACCACTTGCCTATCAACCATAATGCCTCTCTGTATTGAAGGATATTGACTCGTGTATTGATCCCACCCATCCCATCCCATCTCATCTCATATCTCCCTTGGCTGTGTGTGTGACGTGTGTGTGTGTGTGTGTGTGTGTGTGTGTGTGTGTGTGTTTGTTTATCTGTCTGTGTGTCTCTGTCTGTGTTTGTGTCTGTGTGTGTGGCTGTCTGTGTGTGTGTCTGTGTCTGTCTGTCTGTGTGTCTCTGTCTCTGTTTGTGTCTGTGCGTGTATGTGTGTGTGTATTCACTTCACTTCACTTTCACTTGCTTGTTGCGGGGAATCCAGCCATGCGAGCTATGCTCGTTATTATCCCGCCTCCTTAACTGGGAATGTATTGCGTGAAATGCATTTAAGTTGTTTTTTATGTATCGTTGGAATGGCTGTGGATGTGTGTGTGTAGTCTGTAATTTAGCCAATTGGCGACATCGGAAACGAAGGCTTAGGGTGGCTCTGCACGGTACCATTCTCACTATACGGTACCAGTCTCACCCGAAGGCTTAGGTAGACCATCAGCTTAGGTTGACCAGTATGATACCCATCTCACCTTGTAACCAGATCTGCCAACCCCAGATGGGACGTCACAACTTCGTCCACTTATACCAGGTTCCTATTTATACTGCTAGGTGAACAGAGGCTACACCGTCAGGAGACTTGCCCAAATGTCTCTTCCCCGCCCGGGTCACGAACCCGGGACCTTCTGGTTGTGTGCCAGACGCGCTATCAGTTACGCAACGGGGAGTGTGTGTAATTGTTGTACTCTCTAGTTGTATGCGGAGTGATCATTATTTCCCGCTCCTATGTGTAGGTGTTATATGTATCGTTGGAATGGCAGTGGATGTGTGTGTAGTCTGTATTTTTAGCCAATTGGCGACATCTGGAAACGAAGGCTTCGGGTTAATCTGCACGTACCATTCTCACTGGGTACCAGTCTCACCCGAAGGCTTAGGTTGAACTGTAGCTTAGGGACCAGTACGATATTTCATCTCACCTTGTAACAGATCTCCAACCCCAGATGGGACGTCACAACTTCGTCCACTTATACCAGCCTATTAATACTGCTAGGTGAACAGAGGCTACACCGTCAGGAGACTTGCCCAAATGTCTCTTCCCCGCCGGGTCACGAACCCGGGACCTTCTGGTTGTGAGCGCCGCGCTATCAGTTACGCAACGGGGAGGTGTGTGTGTACTTACTCTAGTTGTACTTACTCTAGTTGTATTGCGGGAGTGAGCATGCTCATTATTTCCCGCCTCCTATATGTGTAGGTGTTATATGTATCGTTTGGAATGGCTGTGGATGTGTGTTGTAGTCTGTATTTTTAGCCAATTGGCGACATCGGAAACGAAGGCTTAGGGTGGATCTGTATGGTACCATTCTCACTATAGACAGTACCGTCTCGCCCGAAGGCTTAGGTAGCCATCAGCTTAGGTGAACCATATGATACCCATCTCGCCTTGTACCATTTTTGCCAACCCCAGAAGGGACGTCACAACGTCGTCCACTTATTCCAGGTACTATTTACAGTAGGTGAACTGAGGCTAACACATGAAAGGAGACAAGCCCAATTTGTCTCCGCCCGGCAGGGAATTGAACCCCCGACCCCTCGTGTGTGAGACGAGAGCTCTACCTACTAGGCTACGGGCTGTGTGACGTGTGTGTGTGTGTGTGTGTGCCTGTGTGTGTGTGTGTGTGTGTGTTTGTTTATATGTCTGTGTGTCTCTGTCTGTGTTTGTGTCTGTGTGTGTGGCGGTCTCTGTATGTGTGTGTGTGTGTGTGTGTGTGTGTACATTTTTGGATAGAAAAATGTTCCTTGCCGAAGGCCGGTTCTTCCAAAGTTACAGGCTCACTATCGTTCGCCATGAAAAAATCGACACCTTAATAACACGAAAGGTCTTAATATTGACAAAGAAATGAGGTGAAAGGTGTTAAAATCGCCAAACTAATGGACCAAACGTCATAAAAACTAATGGGGCTAAACACGAGGAAGAAGGGGGACCAGAACAAATGGCACATCTCCCCTTAAATCAGCTTCATATACGTTGGAAAGTTTCAAACGTAATTTGGATAGCCGAATTAAATACACTGGTTGGGTGTGAAAGGGACCTGCCTCGTGTGGGCTAGTAGGACTTTTGCAGATGTCCATGGTCTTATGTTTGTTTCCATATCCATAATACTGTATATCCTTATCTGTCTCTCTGTCTGTCTGTCTGTCTATATGTCTGTCTGTCTGTCTGTCTGTCTGTCTGTCTGTCTGTCTGTCTGTATGTATGTCTGTCTGCCTGTCTGTCTACATGTCTGTCTGTATGTCTATGTGTCTGTCTGTCTGTCTATATGTTTGTCTGTCTGTCTGTCTTTCTGTCTGTCTGTTATATGTCTGTCTGTCTGTCTATATGTCTGTCTATATGTCTGTTTGTCTGTCTATCTGTCTGTCTGTCTGGCTGGCTGGCTGTCTGGCTGGCTGGCTGTCTGTCTGTCTGGCTGTCTGTCTGGCTGGCTGTCTGTCTGGCTGGCTGTCTGTCTGGCTGGCTGTCTGTCTGTCTGTCTGTCTGGCTGACTGTCTGTCTGGCTGGCTGTCTGTCTGTCTGGCTGGCTGTCTGTCTGGCTGGCTGGCTGGCTGGCTGGCTGTCTGTCTGGCTGGCTGGCTGTCTGGCTGGCTGGCTGGCTGGCTGGCTGTCTGTCTGTCTGGCTGTCTGTCTGTCTGGCTGGCTGTCTGTCTGTCTGGCTGGCTGGCTGTCTGTCTGTCTGTGCCTGTCTGGCTGGCTGGCTGGCTGGCTGTCTGTCTGTCTGCTAGTGCCTGTCTGTATGTCTGTTTATATGTCTATGAATGTATGTATGTATCAATCTATCTATCTATCTATCTATCTATCTATCCATCCCTCCGACCATCCGTGTATCAGGCTATAGTATCGGAATATCAAATCGAGTCGAGCTATCTAGCTATATAACCGATGCGAGGATCTATAGCTATGGCTATATCCAGCAAGCCATCCATCAATACCCATCTATATCAGTCTATGTATCTATCTACCAATCCATCTATATATCTATCTATCTACCTATATATCTATATATCTAATTTTCCATCCATATATCGGATCTATCTATCTATCTATTCCATATATACCATCTATCCATCTATCTATCGATTGCTATCGATCGATGATATCGAGCGTAGCTAGCGTGATTCTAGCGAGCTATCGATCTATCGATCTATCTATCACTATCTATTTATCTAATTCGATCTATCTATCTATCTATCTATCTATCTATATATCGAGCTATCGATCTACTCTAATTCATATCTAGAGGATCTATTATCTATCTATTCTAGCTATCTATTTCAGCTAAGCACTAGCTAGCTAGCTACTCTATCTTAATCTTGCCAGAAAAATCCATATTAACATTACCAAGGCTGCGTGTAATATTTTCTTGGCAAATAGTCCTACAAGCTTAGGCCAATTTATCCGTGAGTTAATGTTATTAGTATTGTTTTGCCCGTCATTTGGTTGGGGTGTTCATCTCGATCTCTATCTAGCGCTAGATGCGCTCTGGTCTGTCTGTCACGCACAAATGCAAGGACACACAAACTCTCTCTCGGTCCCAATACGCGACGGCTCGAAATTCGCGTTGTCGCGGCTCTCTCTCTCTGGGCGCGAGCACGAGAGCGCCGGGCGCACGCGGCGCGCGCGCGCGCGACAGAGAGGCGGTGCCCGAGCGGCAAAGGGGGCGGCGGAGAGCAGCGAGAGGCGATCGAGAGATGCTGCGCGAGCGAGCGCCTCGCGAGAGCGCGCGCACGCGAAGCATAGCACGAGCGCGGCGCACAGCGACGCGCGCACGCAGCGCGCGACGCGGAGTGAAGAAGAATAGGAGGATTCCCACCCCAGTCGAGGGGCAGGAGAAAATACAACCCGCAACCAGACCCCGAAGAACCCCGCCCAACACCCGAACCCCGAAACGCAACCATCCTCCAGAGGAGAACACCGACAACCCGCCGCGACCCCCTAGAACCCCGACAACCCCCGAGAACACAGAAAACCTCCAGCAAACCCCGATACAACCACCTCACAGCCGCACAGCGCCCGCAGACCCCTCACAACCCCGAACAACCCCGGACGGAACACACCGACAACCCACCAACCCCCGGAGAAGAACCCCTACAACCCCCATCACACCCCCCATAATCCTACAACCCCCTCGACAACTCCCGCTAGAACCCCGAAAACCCCGCACATCCCCCCGCACAGGAACCCTCATCAACCCGCGAACAACCCCTCACAACGCCAAACCAACTTCGCTACAACTCCTCCGACAAAGCCCTCAAAACCCACGACAAACCCCGCACCAACCCCCTACATGCCCATAGCCCAGAACCACTACGCAACTCAGCACAACCCCTCACAACCCCTGACAACTCCGGTGCCGAACCTCTCACAAGCCCCACGGACAACCCCTCACAACCCCTTAACAACTCCTCACAACCACTACTAACTAAGCATCAACAACTCCCTACAACCAACCCCCCCCTACACCACACCTGCAAACCCCTCACAACCCCCTCCGACAACCCCCACTCACACACAAACCACCGACTAAACCCCTCAAAACAACCCACCGAAACCCCGCAACAACCCCCGAAAACCTCTGGAGAACCTCCGTCACAGTCCCCCTACAACGCCCTCACAACCCGCGACAACCCCGCACAACCACTACAACCCCTCACAAGCCCCGACAACCGCGGAGAACCTCATCAGCACAACCCTCTCGACAAACCCTCAAAACCACCTACAAAACCCCATTCACAACCACTACAACCCCGTACAAACACCGGTACAACATCATATGCAACCCATCACATCCCCGACACCTACCAAACCCCGATCACAAACCCCCCCTTACAAACCCTCTCAGCACAAAAACCAAAGACACACCCAGTGACACCCCTACAACCCATCACTAACCACTACAAACCCCACTCACAAACCCCTACAACCCTAGAACCCCTCAATCCCCTAGATACCAGCCTCACAATCACACAGACAGCCACTAACACCCCTCGGTGACAACCCGCTCTACAAACCCAAAAAACCAAATTTACAACCCCTCTCAACCCACCTACGAAAGAGATCCCCTACAAAAACCTCTCAACCCCCTACAAACTCCCTCAAGCAGCCACTATAACCCCTCCAACCCCCGTTACAAAACCCTCACAACCATCGACAACTCCCACAACCCCGACAACCCCACATCACAACACCTACAAACCCTCACAACCACCGGACAAACCCTCACATACCCTCTACAACCCCTCACAACCCCTACAAACCCATTCACAACCGCCCAGCAACAACCCTCACAATACCCCCTAAAACCCTCGCAGCACACCCCTGAACCCCTCCAAACCACTACAACCCCCTGTCGGACAACCCCTCTCAACCCCGTACAACCCACGTCGTCAGACCCCTACGGCAAACCCCTCGACAGCCCCTTACTAACCCCTCCAACCACCCTACAAACCCTCAACAACCACTACAACCCCTACAACCCCCGACAACCCCTGAAACCCTCCCCCAAACACCAGACTACAAACCCTCACAAACACTACAACCCCTTCTCAGAAACCCATTGCCAACCCTCTGACAACCCCCTCACAGCACCCCGTACTTAACCCTCCCAACCCCTTAAAAACCCCTCAAAATCCTTACAAACCCCCCTCACTACAACCCGCACAGTCCTCCTACAATCCCACCACACACCACCGGACAAACCGCTCACAACCACTACCACCCCCCAACAACCCGACAACCCTCTTACAACCCCGTAACAACCCGTACAACCCTCTACAAACGCACCCTCACAACCCTCTACAACCCCTTCACTAAACCCCTACCAACGCCTCTACAACCCCTCACAAACCCTCTTTACAAACCCCGCACAACCTCCTGACATACCCTGCTACAACCCCCCAACATACCCCTACAAAACACCGGCGAACAAACCACTACAACACTCACAACCACCTAGCAACCCTCACAACACTACAACCCCTCACAACCGCTCTTACAACCCCTCACAACCCTCTACAACCCCTCACAAATCCCTACGAACCATCTACAACCCCCCACAACCCCTACAAACCTCACAACACACTACAACGCCCTAAACACTAATCCCATGACTAATCACTCTACAATCCACAGCACAACACCCTACAACCCAACTCACAAACCCCTACAACCCCTACAACCCTTATAAAACCCTCACTTTAACCCGCTACAACCGCCTCACAACCTCCTACAAACCCTCTGACAACCCCCCAACCAAACCCCTTACGAAAAACCCGCACAACCCACTACAACCCCTCACAAGCACCCGAGACAAACCCCTCACAACCCTCTACAAAACCCCTCACAAACCCCTACAAACCCCCACAACCCCGATACAAACCCGTCACAACCAGGACTAAACCCTCACAAACCCCTACACACCTTCCTACAACCCTACAACCCTCTGACAAACCCGCTCACCCAACCCGTACAACACCTACAACCCGCACAACCCCGTACAACCCGTCTACAACCCCTACAACACCCCTACAACCATCACAAACCCGCTATCCAACCCCTCATCAACCCCTACAAACCCTCTACAACCCTCTACAACCCCTACAAACCCCTACAACCCCGTCACAGCCACTACAACCCGGTGCCAATCCCCTAACAATCCCCTCACGATATCCCTATACACCTCGACAGCCCCTACAACACGTCTAAAACCCCTCACAAACCCCCATACAACCTACACAGACACTACAAACCCTTCACATCCCTACAACAAACCTACAACCCTCACAAATCCCTACAACCCCGCACAGCCCATACAATCACCCACAACCTCTACAACCACCATTACAACCCCTCACCAAACCCTCTACAGCCCCTGTTCAACCCATCAAAAACACCCCTTACAAACTTTAACACACATCCATATGAACCCCATACAAATCATCACAACGCCCTTCACAAACCTCTACAATACCCACAACCCCCTCACAACCTCTCACAACCCCTCACAAGCCAACAACAATCCCCAAACAATACCACAAGCAACAATAAGACCACATACGAATCACAATTAAGGAATCGCGTCGTGCGAAGAGAGAGGAGATGCGGGTTTCGTGGACGCTATTTTGACAATATGACCTTTTCAGATGTTGGAACGATTAGAACTGGGGGCGGGGGGATTAGAAAGGGTCGATTGGTTGCATGGTGGATTGGTTGGGAAGGAAGTTGGTTGATGGGAGATGGGACGGAGGGGAGGGAAAAGGGAGGGGGGATTCACTTCGATGAGGACAACCAGGCCAGGGCAGGGGATGAGCAGACCCGATGGAAAAAGGGCGAAGGGACGAATGACAGGGGAAGAGGGATGAGGGATAAAGAACGGAGATGGGAAGGGCTCAAGATAGGGATGTAGGGAAAGGAGCCAGGGACTTGTGGGGGGATGTTTGCGGAGAGGAAGTTGCGTTTGGTTTTTGTGACGAGAGGGAGGATGTTGTTGGGTTGGTCCTGTCAATATATGGTTTTGGGAGGTAGAAGGTTTTGGTAGGTTTGTTAGGTGAGGACGTTGGGAAGTTTGGGAAGGTTGGTTGGGAGGAGAATGGGAGGGAGCACCTGGAGGTTGGTTGGAGAGGGAGGGGCTAGAGGGAGGAGTCGAGAGGGTTTGTTGGTTTGGTTTGCCGGTTTGGGATGGATGGTGGGTTGGTTGGGGGGCGAGGCCAGGGAAGTGAAGAGTGTATGAGTAGAACAAGAAGTAAAGGGTTGGTGGACCGTAGGTCGTGTAGTTGAGGGGATCGGTGCGGCGGAGGATTGGGAGGCATGGGAGTGGGTGAATGTTGTTGATCTTTTGGGACAGCGGATTGGAGTTGAGTGAGTTGGGAGGGGGGAGAGGGAAGGGAGGCGGGAGGGATAAGGGATTAAGAGGGAGTGTTAAGTTAGGAGGGAGTGAGGTGAAGGGGTGAGTATAGTTGAGGTATAGGAGGGAGGTGTAGGTTGTGAGAGAGTGAGGGGGTTGCCTGAGGGAGGGTAGACGGGAGTTGAGGTTTGGTTGGGGTTGATGGGTTGGGATTTGGCGAGGTTGGCTTGGATTGGTTGGCAGACCTATGTTGAGGCTGAAATTGGGAGGTTTTGGTTGGTTTGGTTGGGCTGGCGGAGGAGGGGGATGTTGGTTGGTTAGGTTGGTTGAGTTAGTTGGTGTGGAAGTAAGGTGTTTGGATTGGTTGGGAAGGAAGTTGTGGTTCGGAGTTGGTTGTGTGGTCTCTTTTTGGTTTGGTGGTTGGTGTGTGAAGTGGAGGGAGGGAGGAGGTTGCGTTTGAAGAAAGGTCTGGTAGAGCGTTGCAGCGTGAGTAGGTAGGTTGGTTCGCTGGTTGGCTAGTTGGTAGGCTACTGTTTTATTGGTTGGTACGATGTTTTTTTTGGTTGGTTGGTAAGTTTTGCGTTGGTTTTTGGAGACGCTAAGGTTGGTTGGTGCGATTGGGAGGTGCGTTCGGTAGGTTGGTGGGTGGGGACGGTTAGTTATGTGTGATAGGGTTGGGAGAGGTAGATTGGTTGGTTGGGAGGGAGTTGGTTGGGTTGGTTGGGACGGTGTTGGTGGTGACGGTATTGGTGCCAGCATAATTTACTGCGTTGCCGGCTCAATGGGTTTAAGGAGGGGGTTTAGTTTGCTCTCTAAACCTCTATCAAACTATAAAAAAAAAACAACCCCACAAGACCAACCTTCGATCATAAATTTTGGTACATTTTTCGGTTAGAAAAATGTCCCCCGGCCAGAAGGCCGATTCCTCATTCAAATAACAGGCTTCGCTATCAGATCGCCCGAAGAAAAATATATCAACACCTAAATGGCATGAAAGGTCCTTAATATTGGACAAATTAAATGCGGGCGAAAGAAGGTCTGAATATCGCCAAAACTAATGGGAGCGATATGTCTTGGAATCTCATAACTAATAGGGCCGAAACATGAGGGAGGAGGAAGGACTCGAAAAACCAACTGCCTTCCCCTTAACTAATCCCTGACATTTTGAGGAGAGGCCTCTGGTGTTGTGTTTGGTGATTCGAAATGACTCACATTTCGCCAATCATAAGTTCTGTTATCTTCAGCTTTTTTTGCCCAAATTTCCTCATCATGGTTTTCTCTGGACTCACGAGCTTGATTTTTCACTTGCCTTTGCGCTACAGCTTGTATTTTGCTTGTCATTCCCATCGTTTCTAGCTTGAATTTATCAGTTTTATGTCATGGTTTAGCTTAGTTCGTGTTGTTTTTTCATCGTTTTAGCTTGATTTTTACTTGCCTTTTTACTATACGTTGATTTTCGTTTGCATTTCCATTGTTTTAGCTTGAGTTTCGGAGTTTGTGTCCTGGTTTAGTTTACATTAGGTTGCTTTTTTAATCGTTTTAGCTTGATTATCACTTGGCTTTGCGATATAGCTTGCGTTTTGTTAGCATTTTCATAATTTTAGCTTGAGCTTCCGAGTTTTTGTCTTGGTTTAGCTTAGTTAGTGTTGTTTTTTTCATCGTTTTAGCTTGATTTTCACTTGTCTTTTCGTTATACTTTGCGTTTCGTTTGGATTTCCATCGTTTTAGCTTGAGTTATGGAGTTTTGGGAATGGTTTAGCTTATTGCAGTTTTGTATTTTCTAACGTTTTAGCTTGATTTTCACGGGAACTTTTCGTATTATAGGCTTGCTTTTCGTTGGCATCTTTTCATCATTGTAGCTTGTAACTTTGTATGTCTTTGTCATGGGATGAGCTTTGTTGTGCAGTTCGAGTATTCTTGTTTAGTTTAATTTAATCACTTTAGTGTTTTCATTTGTTTCTGCTCCTTTTACTATTCCTTCTCTTTCCTCCTCATCACTCATCCTCGACTAGATACATGTTGTGTGCTTGACTGAATATATACTATGTAGTCCATAGTATTTTTTTACTCCACCTCCTCCTCCTCTTAACTGGAATGCTTGTCCTACTATTCTTCTTCATATTTTCCTCCTCCTCACTCATCCGCCTATTCTTTTTCCTCATGTCCACCTCCGAGGTAATAAGATGAGTATTAAGAGTGACAGTCGTCAAATGTGAGAAGCAGAAGAGAAGGTTGGGAAGGAAAAAAAGCATCCGTCTTCTTCCGACATCTCCTAGCTTTCTTTTTTCCTCCTCCTCGTCTACCTTACTCTATTCCTCCTCCTCTCCTCTTCCGAGCCCTCGTCCGTACATACTCCTCTTCTCCTCCTTCCCTTATTCCCTATCTTCTTTCTATAGTTCTCCATATTTCTGGAACTCTCTAGCCATTTTCTGGTTATAAATCTCTCATCCAGCAGCTTCTTCGTTCCCTCTCTTTCCCTCTTCGTTGTTTACATCTTGCACCCCCCCCCCCCAACCCCCCCCCCTCTATATATCCTTTGTCTGTGCCTTGCTCCGTTTCTTCTTCTTCTTCTTCTTATTCTTCATTTTCCTGTGTATTGTATTACCTCCAAGATCTTAGATGTAGTAGATATGAGCCGTAGAACCACTAATATTTAATCTTCCTTTCATCCCACTCCTAATCCAAAATTCCAGTCAGTTTTTCCACTTAGCGTATATTTGTCCAACTGTTTCCACGCCTATTGTAAGCCGGAGTGGGCGGGAGGGAGTGAGTCGAGGGATGGGGGTGGGGAGGAGCACCTTTTACTACTTTACTATCCCTCTCTGTACCTATACCCTGTTTGTTTTCAACGTGACGCGTAAATTGCAGAGTTCCCATCAGGATCTTCTCCAGTTATGTTGAAAGGATTTTGGATCGTGAAAGTAGTGAAACAATGGTGCTTGCTACATTATTAAAAAATTTGCTCTTAATCATGAAGCCAGAGACATACAAGAGGTAGTAGTTCTATATTTTATCCATTAAGTCCCCACATCAGTACATAAGTAGCTGTCTAAGGGATTCAGGTTACCGTCAGGTGAAAATTAAAACAGAGGAGCAGAAGTAGGAGCGTGGCAAGGTAGAGATACAAACTGACCCGTAAGGACCAATAGGGATGTTGCAGTTGTGTAAGTCATGGGGAGGACGATCAGAGCAGTGGCGAAGAGACGAAGGCGCTCGGCTACAGCAGAAGGCTTGAGAGAAACCGAGGAGTCGAGGGGACGAATACGCACCGTCGAAGAAGAAAAGGCTGATGGCAACCGGAGGCATCTTATCCTACTACTCCTCCACCTGCTCCTCTTCTTCTTCTACTTATTCTTCTTTATCTGCTTGTCCTCCTCTACCTCCTCCTCCTCTGACTCCGTATAATCCTCTTCATCGTCCTCCTACGGCGTCTACACCTTATACATCTCATAAGACTCCTTGTCTTCTTCTTCTTCATTGTCGTAATTGTCTTTTCCTCCTCCTAATACTCCTTCCTACTCCCTCATCCTCTTCCTCCTCTCCCTCCTCCTCTTTCTCCTCCTGCCCCTCATCCTCCTCCTATTTTTCTCCACCTTCATCATCTTCTTCCCTTATCTAGTACCGTTCAATGTTTCACGGGGGCACATTCCCATTTTCTCTGGCCGTCCTTTCATCGCCCTCCTCCTCCTCCTCTTCTTCCTCCTCCTCCTCCTCCTCCTCCTCTTCTTCTCCACCTTAACATCTTCCTGGTCCGGTCCCTGTTCGTGATTCACGCAGGGTCGAACGATGTAAATGCGCACCAGATAAGAGGAACTAATGGAAAAATACCGTAAGGCAAGCCAGCGTTACAAGAGTAAGTCATGTAACATAATCATTTCAGGCAGTCTCCCCACGATCGATGCAGAGAACGGGTTCTACGCTAAGGCCGTTCAGTCACTAATAACAGAATTAAATCCCTCTGCTCACAGGAAGATGTCCGAATATCTCAATCGCTGGGATCATTTCTAGAATCAACATATTCTTTTTCAGGATGATGGCTGACATTTGAATTGAGTCGGAGGAGCACGCATAGCGCAGACGCCTACATGATGCAGTCTGCCAACGTTCAGAGCAACAAACGACAAACCGAGCAGGGGCAGTAGCAGCGACCTAAACTACCCAATATCAAATGTAAACTCTATCCAAAATAGAATCACCGGCCCTGCTACGTTAAGGCACGCAGCTTACGCAATAAATTCGAAGACCTGGAAGCACTTGCATGTGATGGAGGAATGTGATATAACTCGGTG
>CM064538.1:19690074-19702574 GCA_032716605.1 Paralithodes platypus
ACCAGATCCGAAGGAGTTTGATGGAGGAAGCAATATCGCAAGATGATCCAGCACGATACTACAAAAAACAGGTCAAGGAATATCATCATCTCAGGCCATTACCCCAAGATCGATACGCCCGCGCACGACCCTGACAACTTCTACGACAAGGGCTTTCGGCACAAATAGGCCGACTAAAAACATTTGTGTCTGAGGGAAGAAGTTGAATTCATCAACCCCTGTGGGACAACTTCTCACAACCAGCACTCTACTCTGTTCCGCAAGGATGGCACTCATCCTTTCTAAACCTCGTGGGTTCAGCACGCATGGGTCGTCTCCCTCCACGAAGCAGTCCGCAGGCCATGGATCCAAAAACGCCATCCGAGAAGAAGCAGCTAGAGAGCAGCAGTGACATATTTAAATGCATCCAACGCCAAAGAAAAAACCGAGGAAACCGAGGAACCACCGCGATTTAAGGGGACAACAGCGATTAAGGACCGAAGACAGCGAGCGACCGGAGGACAGCCATGAACATAAAGGTAGATCCGAACAGAACCAAAAATATTATTAACGAGAGTTCCGTGAGTTCTAAAAATACCCAACAAATTTAAAGGTTTTCTATGCAAACGCTCGTAGCATACGCAATAAATTTTAAGATGTAGAGGAGCTAGTGTTTACAGAAAATTATATGATGGGATTGGCATAACAGAATCGTGGCTCAATTACCATAAGATAGAGACTTTTTAGCAGAGTATTTCACTTCCCCGGTTATGTAATGTTTGAGGGAAAAAGCCGATTAAATCAAAAGGGAGGGGGCGCGTTACTTTATATCAAAGCAAAGTCTGAACCCTACCATCGTGTCAAAACCTCAAATTGTGAACGTCGACCGCATCTTTTGTGATAATAAAGAATAATAAAGGTACCAAAATAAATACTTGAATTAATAGACAGACATCCGCCTCAATCAGTGCAATTTGCTGACCGAGAAATTTACGAACAAAAATTGCAGATGTACGTTAACTCACCCCCAAGATGACGTAATTTTTGGTGACTTGTAATTTACATGTGACCAAGTGGGGGCGATACTCTTACTTCACACTCCGGGGCCATCATGACTTGTATCCGAACTTGCAAAGAGAGTTCGCTTTATCAATTTGTAGGAACGCCGACCCGTGGTAATAAAGTTTTCTGACTATTGTACTTGCAACAAAAGAAGAATTTAATAGAGAATTTGAATGTTGGTGATGAATTCAGTCTAACCGCGACCATTTGTACGATAACTTTCACTTTAAAGTTTACTAGTAACGAACCAAATAGTAGCATCGAAAAAGTCACCCTAATTTCAAGATAGCGCAAACTTCCATAAACTTAGAGCTCTGTTTAACGAAACTGACTGGAGCTTTTTAATTCACAATAAACGACATAACTTACATCTTGGAAGTTATTCGAAGCCACTTACCTCTAAAAGCAGTTGACAAGACTGCCTACCATCGAAAACTCCCCCCCCCGGCGTCCAGGCCATAATAATAAGCCCATTGGTGGAATAAAGATATTTCAAACTGCCTGCTTGCTAAAAAATTGGCTAATGATAGATTAAATTCCTTCACAAAATGAGTAAGAACGGAGTGAAATTTGTAGAGGTACCGACCCCAAAGCCAAAAAACATTAATTCAAGCCAAAGGTAATTAAAAAGGACCTTAGAGTTACATATTGCGAATCAAAGTTACCAACCACAAAACCGAAAGAATTCTATAGGTATCTCAGAAAGAAAAACAAAAAAGTCGTACTTCAACTGTTGGACCGTTAGTTCGATGAAAATGGAGGGGAATACACCAAAGACGAAGAACAAAGCAGTAATGCCCTCAATACCTTCTTTGCATCAGTTTTTACAACAGAAGACATCAGTGTTCCCCTAACACCATCGACGATTCAGATTGATAATTCAGATTGTTCTAAGCAATATCACAGTTACAGAGAGAGAAGTATTGAATTGTTTAGATAAACTCAAGGTAAATAAAAACGCCCTGGACCTGATACAATCTCGCCTAGAGTTCTAAAGGAAGCTAAGGATGCGCTCTCTAACCCCCTGACATTGACTATTCAAATAAATCCTTGCAGTCTGGAACCTATGCCCGTATCAGTGGAAGCTAGCCAACGTAACACCGATATTAAAAAAAGGCAGCAAATCCCTACCAGGAAACTATCGTCCAATGAGGCTTAACCTCAGTTGTATGTAAAATGCTAGAAAGAAACGGTCATACGAGACAGACTCGTAAATAACTGATAGGAAAATCACATAATTAACGATAATAAACACGGCTTTCGTTCAAAAACGTTCCTGTTTAACAAACCCTTTAGAACTTCTTCCACGATATTCCTTCAAATCTACGATGAGAGTAAAGCTGTAGATATTATATACCTTGATTTTCAAATAGGCCTTTGACAAAGTTCCACACAAACGTGTACTGCTAAAACTAAAAGCGCATGAGAATACAAGACGGTGTGTTGAAATGGATAGAAGAAAAGAAATTGGCCTCAGAAGAACCCAGAGAAAGCAAAGAGTAGTCATAAACGGTAAGAATTCAAAATGGACCACGGTAAGTAGCGGGGGTTACCCCGGGAATCGGTACTAGGACCAATTCTCTTTCTAAATTTACATCAAACGAAATAGATGAGCGGGTCTCACCTGTACAATCTCCAAAAATATTGCTGACGATACCAAAAAGTGCAAATAGCGTAGTACTCTCACAAAGAACAAGTTGACGAAATGCAACACAATCTAGATAAAAGTGTCATGTTGGGCCCAAATTTGGCAAATGAGGTTTCAGGCGGATAAATGTAAAGTACTTACATATCGGATACCTAAATGAGAAAGCAAAACCTATTCGATG
Source organism: Paralithodes platypus (assembly GCA_032716605.1). Taxonomy (NCBI): domain Eukaryota; kingdom Metazoa; phylum Arthropoda; class Malacostraca; order Decapoda; family Lithodidae; genus Paralithodes; species Paralithodes platypus. The sequence continues at coordinate 19,692,945 of CM064538.1, forward strand.
AATGGCACTCAGCTTAAGAATGTAAACATGAGAAAACCGATCTGGGAGGTACAATATCGAGGAACCTAAAACCGAGTACAACAATGTTCAGAAGTTGTTAAGAAGGCAAACAAAATAATTGCCGTTATAGGCCCTCGGCCATTTGAGCCTAAATCCAAAGAAGTGATTACTAACCCTTTACAATTGCCTTAGTCCGCCCTCTTCGGGGCATACGGAGTTCAATCCTGGTGCCCTTATTACCAAAAAAGCTATAAACAAGCTTAGAACGAGTTCAACGTTGGAGTTACCAAAATGATACCTAGGCCTAAAGAACCAAACCATACGAAGAGCGTCTTAGAGAATTAACTCTATTGCCTTTAACCCAGCGCAGATTAAGAGGGCGACTTAATTCAAGGTGTTCAAAATCAGCAAAGGCCCAGCGACAATTTAGAACTGTAGTAAGTACTTCACTATCGACCAATCTAAGTTACACGCGGGGAGGAAGGAAACGGTTGACCCAAAAAATTATTGGTAAATCGTTTACCTCACACGAAATCTAAGAATTTCTTCTTCAATCGACCGTTGTCAACTCGTGTGCGAATGGGCTTCCCCGAAACGTTATAGACTGCATCACCGTTGATTAATTTAAACTCCGCGATACAAATATTCTCGCATCAAAACCCCGGCGACTGACTGCGTTTGTAAATGAATAACTTTATTTTTATCCCACCCTCAGTTACGAACCACTCTGACCCCATCCTAACTTCCTAATCCTGCCACGGACATTAGTTCCAGGGCAGTAATTCCCTTTCCAATGTTCCCTTTACCCACTCTAAACCAATGTTTGGGCACTTGATCCTCAGTGTTTTGGCGGACAAGCAACCTAGAAGGGTCACTAGATCTGTTGTTGCTTGATTTCCTTTGTACTACGTTTGTATGGACGGGTGCTTATATGGTTTGTACGGTCTATAGTCATCGATGTAGAGAGAATGTATTGCTATATTGGTTTGTACAGGTATCTAATAGTCATCGGTGTGAGACTGGTGCTATCTTGGTTTGTAGGGTATATAGTCATCGTTAGAGAGACTGATGCTATTTGGTTTGTACGGTATCAGTCATCGGTAGAGAGACTGATGCTAGCTTGTATGGTATATAATCAGAGGTCGAGAGAGAGACTGGTCATCTGGTTTGTACGGTAGATATAGTCATCGTGTTGAGAGACTGTGCTAGCTTTGTATGGTATATAGTCATCGGTGTGAGACTGATGCTATCTTGGTTTGTATGGTATATAGTCATCGGTGTGAGACTGATGCTATCTTGGTTTGTATGGTATATAGTCATCGGTAGAGAGACTGATGCTAGCTTGGTTTGTACGGTATATAGTCATCGGTGTGAGACTGATGCTATCTTGGTTTGTACGGTATATAGTCATCGGTAGAGAGACTGATGCTATCTTGGTTTGTACGGTATATAGTCATCGGTGTGAGACTGATGCTAGCTTGGTTTGTACGGTATATAGTCATCGGTAGAGAGACTGATCCGTAGAGAGACTGATGCTAGCTTGGTTTGTACGGTATATAGTCATCGGTAGAGAGACTGATGCTATCTTGGTTTGTACGGTATATAGTCATCGGTTGAGAGACTGATGGTAGCTTGGTTTGTACGGTATATAGTCATCGGTAGAGAGACTGATGCTAGCTTGGTTTGTACGGTATATAGTCATCGGTAGAGAGACTGATGCTAGCTTGGTTTGTACGGTATATAGTCATCGGTAGAGAGACTGATGCTAGCTTGGTTTGTACGGTATATAGTCATCGGTAGAGAGACTGATGCTAGCTTGGTTTGTACGGTATATAGTCATCGGTAGAGAGACTGATGCTATCTTGGTTTGTACGGTATATAGTCATCGGTAGAGAGACTGATGCCAGCTTGGTTTGTACGGTATATAGTCATCGGTAGAGAGACTGATGCTATCTTGGTTTGTACGGTATATAGTCATCGGTAGAGAGACTGATGCTAGCTTGGTTTGTACGGTATATAGTCATCGGTTGAGAGACTGATGCTAGCTTGGTTTGCATGGTATATAGTCATCGGTAGAGAAACTGATGCTAGCTTGGTTTGTACGGTATATAGACATCGGTAGAGAGACTGATGCTAGCTTGGTTTGCATGGTATATAATCATCGGTAGAGAGACTGATGCTAGCTTGGTTTGTACGGTATATAGTCATCGGTAGAGAGACTGATGCTAGCTTGGTTTGTACGGTATATAGTCATCGGTAGAGAGACTGATCGGTAGAGAGACTGATGCTAGCTTGGTTTGTGCGGTATATAGTCATCGGTTGTGAGACTGATGCTAGCTTGGTTTGCATGGTATATAGTCATCGGTAGAGAAACTGATGCTAGCTTGGTTTGTACAGTATATTGTCATCGGTACTGAGACTACTCTGATGTCTACAGTACAGAACCGTAGAACTTGAGACATTTGCTACTTTGGTTTTACACTGTAGAGAACTGTCGAGTGTAAGGTTTTTGATACTTCTCTCTATGCAATACGGAATGAACAGTAGTGACACGTCTGTTACTATTTACTATGCGGTACACAATCTTCACTATAGTCAGTATTATTTCAGCTGACGGTAAATTGAATCCCTGAACATTTTTCGCTAGAAAATTTCCCGACCAAAGGCCAGTTCCTCCTAAGCTACAGGCTTGCTATTGCTCGCCTGGGAAAAGTCGACACCTAAATGGTACGAAAGGTCTTAACCCGTTTTGTAGCGGCTACATCTTGCAAATTTTATTCTAGGTATATTTAAAGGATCTTCTGCAGTTTAAGAAGGATCTGTGGTAGTAAAAAGGGTTAAGTGAGATATTTCGAAACCTGTTAATTGCTGGAGGCCCTATTGAAATTAAATAACATCGTCTAAGAGCAGCCAGAATACAAAATACAGTTAGAAGGTCGGCAAAAAAAAGAACATCCCGCTTAGAAAGGATATATGGTAGCTAAAAGGATTAATTGAGATTGTTTGTAGCCTTTTAATTGACAGACGACCCTCCTAAGCCGAATAAATCTGCCTAAATGTAGCTGAAATCAAACACAAAATACGTATCCGGTATAAAAGGAGTTAACAAAAAGAAAATAGTGCCCAGCAGAACCCCATTTTCCATGAGCTCCGGGTGTGCATAATTATATCAGGGGTGACTATAGCAGGGCGTGGCCTTTATGTTGCGAAGAGATAATGATATAGTGGGAGCGGGGGAGATTTACCCCCTAATGCATGGCCCACGACGGGTAAACTACACGGGCGATAGAGGAAGAAAAGGAGAGTTCGCGTCGTATATTTCGTCGGGGAGAATTATATAAAAGCTTAAATTGTTGTTGATATATACAGTATATACAATATATGTATATATATATATATATATATATATATATATATATATTATAAAAATTAATTTTGTTGTCGATATGTAGCACCACGTTGTCCATTGTGTATATTATGTTACACGTTATATATATATATATTATATATATATATATATATATATATATATATATATATGTATTACCGGTATATATATATATATATATATATATATATATATATATATATATATATATATATACAGAATATATATATAGTATATATATATATATATTGTATGTATTTTATTTGGTGTATCGCTGAAAAGGGAGGGAATTGAGTGGAAGCTACCTATACTGCTGTTTGCGGATGATACAGTTCTGATGAGTGATAATGAATGGGAGTTGCAGGGTCTGGTAAATGAGTTTGGAACAGTGTGCGAAAAACGGAATTTGAAGGTAAATACGGGGAAGAGCAAGGTTATGGTCTTCGAAAGGGGTGAAGTCACAGAGTGTGAGGTGAAGCTGAACGGTCAGGCTATGGAGATCGTCAACTCTTTTAAGTATCTGGGCAGTGTGTTGAGTAAAGATGGGACTATGGATGAAGAGGTGCGGGAGAGGGTACAACAGGGGAAGAGGGTTGTAGGAACGCTAAAAGCAGTAACAAGAAATAGGGTGGTCAGTATGGAAGTGAAGAAGTCCTTGCATGACAGTGTGGTAATCCCGACACTGACTTACGGAAGCGAAGCATGGACGTTGGTTGAGAGACTCAGACCAAGAGTGAGAGCAGTGGAAATGAATTACTTAAGGAGTGCGTGCGGAGTTACATGGAGGGATAGACAGACTAATGAGGAAGTAAGAAGGAGGTGTGGTGTGGAGGTAGATGTGCTGGAAAGTGTGAAAAGGAACAACTTGAGATGGTTCGGCCATATGGAACGTATGGAAAGCGAGAGAATGACTAAGAGGATGTACGAGAGCGAGGTGGAGGGACAGAGGGGGAGAGGTAGACCGAATATGAGGTGGAAGGATGGAGTGAGGAAGTACATGAACGAGGGCGGTGCTGGTTGGGGGGAGGTGCATGGGGCGGTTCGTTCGTGGCCACCCCTTCGGGGATCACGGCGTCAGGCAATAGATAGATAGATAGATGTATTTTATATTTTTTCTGGGGAGCTCAAGAAAATTTGTGATATAGTTTTTTTTTTTTTTTTTTTTTTTTTTTTTTATATATATATAAAATTATATATATTTGTGTTATGTGTATGCAGGAGACAATATGTACAGCTGCCTGTAACAAGTGTGCCCCCCCCCCCCAAGTTCAAAGAGTGAGTAAGATCAATTTTTTGCCTATGTGTGTGAAGGAGACAAAAAGCAAGGCTGCCTCTAACAAGTCCCCCCCCCCCCCTACCACCACTAAGTTGAAAGAGTGATTGAGATCCAAATTCAAGGAATGTTTAGAGTCAAAATATCTGGACAGACGGAGCTTTAATCAGTTTAATTCATAAGATGAGGGAAAGACAGATTGGGGATGAGAGTTCCAGAGCTTGTTTATTGAGTAGAAGAAAGACAAGGAAAATCGTTTCACTCTCGGGTTGGAGAGTAAGGGAGGAGGAATACACTGAGAAAGCTCTGAAGAACATTGATTATTGTAATAGTGCTGAAAGAGTGAGAGAGATGCAGCATTGCAGCATGTAGAGAGAGATTTTAGGGAATAAGGAGGTGAATTGATGAGACAAAATGCTTTTGACTCTTCCCTTTCGAGAAGTACGATATGGTTTGAACCTCCCCACACATGCGAACAATACTCGACACATGGACGCACTGTGCCCCTGTACAGAGCAAGAAGCTGTGCGGGGGTGTAAAACCCACGGAGACAGTTGAGCACAGTTTAACCTCTGGAAAGCTGTTTTGACAAGAGTGGTATATTATGATCTGTCCAAGATTAGTCAGAAGAAAAAGATACACCAAAAATATTGAGGGAAGATGAAAGGTTGATTCGTATTATTAACCCATTCACTGCGGGAGACATTCCAGAGCGCCATGGCAATTTACAGCAATTTACAGGTTTTTAAAGCCTCTTAAGCGTGTAGAATCGAGTGCGAGGGAGCGGGAGGGCAACAGGTCACCCGTCCTTCCTCCAGCCAGCTGCCCGGTACACTGAGGAGTATGAGTCATACTCTCACTAGATATACAACGCTGCCAAAGGCAAATGTATTGCGACATAAGCGATAATTGCTAATTTTAGTGAATGTCTATGGCAGCGTTGCGGGTGAAGTCCGCGAAGTACGAAGCTCGTTTTGGTGTCATTTTGAAGCTATTTTCTTCTAGTTTTTGGCTGAATACATTTCATTTCATTCAGACACTTACTTTATCAATCAGGAGTACCTGCATGAGCCCTAATATGGCGGAAATAGGTATAAATATGCCCGCAGCGTAAGTGTTAAAGAGTAAGGGATAGTCAAAGAAAAAATCAAGTAACTGGAAGGACTAAATTAGATTGTGCTTACCTGAAGACCGGTGTTGGTACGTGGTCCCTGTACCATAGGACCAGCTGTACCGCGTCTCCCCGGACCGAGGTTATGTTACAGGGGAGTACCGCAGCACCGCCCGCCACCGCTACCGCTCCCGTAACCGGACCTGGGGAAGAGGGGGGTTACGTTAGATACGGTACTCGGGTAGATATAATGCACTTTTTAATAAATCGATCAATATTTATATATAAATATATACGGTATATATATATATATTTTTTTTTTTATATATTTCAACTACTCTCCCTCGGGCATTCCACCGCTCAACAAGGTGAAGCCCGTGAGGTCTTGTTCCAGTCTGGGGAGTGAGACATGTGAAGCATCCATTCATGGCTCGAAGCAGCTCCATCTCTGAAGCGGCTGGTTGCTTCGTCCAAGCGCTTCACCGTCTCACCCTCCAGACTCAGACCCTCACTCTCAGAACGCCACCTATTGAGCAGTGAACTCACTAGGCATTGTCCCCCTGTAACATATTTTGAATATGGGAATATTCATACAGTGTTATTTAATCAGGGAACAATGAGGGTATTTTTTTGGCATTTCGGTGGTCTTTGTGGTAATGCACTGATACTAGGTACAGCACAAATTCAATCCCAATAATATCTTCCCATTGACATATCGGGATTTGAACCCGGGTCCATTGGATTACCAATCCAGTGGCATGACCACTCCACCATACCTCCCCTATATATATATATATATATATATATATATATATATATATATATATATATATATATATATATATATATACCGTACAGTATATATATATATATATATATATATATATATATATATATATATATATATATATATATATATATATATATATATATAAATTATATATGTATTATAAAAAAATCTGAAATATTTCACAATATAAATAAAAAACACCTTTGCATAGCCAGTCATCTCATTGTTATGCATAATATTTTCACTTAATTAGCATAATTTTCTCCCTCAATATTAGAAAGTACAGTATATTAAAGAGTATATTACACGGTTCATAGTTGCTGACCTTTCGCTTAATAATGTTTTAACTGTATACTCTCCGCTGATAAAGAGCTTCTCCTGCTTTAGTCTGCAAATTACAGCTCCTGCTGAAGGGGGTAACCTGTTTTTGTTTTCTCTCCTTTTCTCTCTTTCTCTCTCGCTTGTATCTATTAGGCCCCATTCAGACTACAGTTTTAAGAACTTTATCCCCATCCATGTGTCGATTTCTTCCTGGCGAGCAACATCTGGTACAGTAGGGAATAATGGCTTAGAATACCTATTTGTTTATACTTTACCTATTTTATCTACCTATCTATCTATCTATCTAAAGATTGAGAGGAAGACCTCGGAGGAGATGGAGAGATGGTGTGAAACAAGTGCTGGAAGTTAGAGATATGACTGAAGAACAGGCAAGAGAAGTGGTGATGAATAGGCATGAATATAGAATGATTGTGAATAAATGAGTGATAACACGATTGTAGGGAGTGGGGGTCGGGCCTCAGTTCGACTAAAAACTAGTCCGTCAGGCGCCTGGCCCGGGGAACCGGTGTATATATAAAGGGCTAGGCCGGGAAGTGATGTGGGCAGGCATTATGGTGATATCCGTGTTGCGTGTCTGCCTGCTGAGACTGGAACCTCTTCGGGAGGTCAGGGACATGGGAGTCTTTTGCTGGGGACCCCAATTGGGCCTTTGTCTCTGGATCTTCTCCTAGTCGACCTAGATGTACGTGAAGTTTTATTCCGGAGATAGAAGTTGGAATATAAACAACAAATCTAACTAATGCCAATTAATGGCTTTCCAGTTTCAAATGACCACGTAATGATAAATTACCTTTTTCAGACTAACTTGTACTTAACACGTCCACCTAGTTCCAAATTACAGCACTCCCCCCACTTCCATTAGCGTTGTAATGTATGTCCACTCTCTTCCAAACACCATCTTTTCCCCAGACACTCTTTCATTGACTCTGGGACACAATGGATGTATGTCCTCCCGATGCTGTCCCCAAATAACACCACCACTTATCAGATACTCTTTTATAGGGGCGCTCTATAATTCACGGGGGCCTCAATGACATCTATAATTCACGGGGGCCTCAATGACATCTTTCCTTTTGGTTCTGTAATTTATAACATAATGGGATGTGTCGTGAGGGCAATTTTAGCACAGGCTAGTTTCAGGCTATTAGAAATTTAACCCTTTGATTATCATGACGCGCTTTGACGCTTTATTCTGGCTATTATTAAACGATTTCATATATGTTAGGAATGATCTGTGGGAATTAAAAGAGTAAAGACTATCTCAATTAACCCTCTGACGTTCATATATATTTATATATATATATATATATATATATATATATATATATATATATATATATATATATATATACTGTATATACACCCTTCTTAACCCCGTATGGATCATGACGCGCTTTGACACTTAATTCTGGTTAGTATAAGACTATTTCATACAGCTTAGGAAGGATCAGTTGTAGTTAAAAGGGTAAAGACTATCAGGGTACTCTAATAATAGCCAAAGAAACAGAAAATAAATGCGTATTGTATCTTGAAGGGGGTTAGGTTGCTGACATCAATATATACTTTAATATTTTGTACTACGAAAATATGTACTATATATTAACCATTTCAGCAAAGGAGCCGTCTGTTATATATTATTCTACTTATTATTGGTCGATAGTGTGGAGCTTGGGAAGTATCTGTGGCAGCTAAAAGGGTTAATTGAGAGAGTTTGCAGCCTTTTAGTTGCTATGGGTCCTTCTCAAACTGAATAAAATTGTCGTTTAGTAGCCACAATGAAGTAAAAAGAGTGTCACCCGCTCATAAAGGGTTAAACCCGATTCAACACAAGTACTTGAATTTTGTTGTATTTCCTTAGATTTCTTCTATTTACAGAATTTTGTTTTATACATAAGAATATACATATATATATATACAGTATATATACAGTATATATATATATATATATATATATATATATATATATATATATATATATATATATATATGTATATATACTGTATAAATATAGGCTATATATATAGACATTGTGTTTCAGTTGACGTTTTCACAAATGACAGGACGGATATTACACATCAAAAGTAATCATATAACCAACAAAATGCAGTCTAAGGGGTAAAAACGAATGTTTCAAAGCTAGCGCAGGGCAGATAGGCCTTATTTACAAGTGGATAACAGGGTTAGAAAAGTTCGAAACACTTTTCAGTCTTCGTTATCCACGTGTAAGCAAAGCCTTTCTGCCCTGCGCTAACTTTGAAACATTCGTTTTTACCCCTTAGACTGCATTTTGTTTGTATATATCGATTACTTTCGATGAAAAATATCTCCGTAATTATATATACTCACCCCGAACTTCATATAATAAAAGAGGTTTATTATTGCCTGAAGAATACGTCCTGTCATTTATGAAAACGTCAACTGAAACACCCTATATATATATATATATATATATATATATATATATATATATATATATATATACTGTATATATATATATATATATATATATATATATAGAGAGAGAGATATATAAATAGATAAATAGACATAAAGTATGGCTCACAAATACACATAGGCACGTAGTTGAGATAGTGTTAACCCTTTTAATCCCACAGATCGTTCCTAAGTTGTATAAAAGTGGTCTAACGACAGCCAGAATGAACTATCAAAACGCGCCATAATCTCCAAGAGGTTAAGGGAGCCCACCTCTTGTTTTCTCTTTCTCT
>CM064538.1:19710074-19720074 GCA_032716605.1 Paralithodes platypus
ATATTTCGTATATCTGGGAAAAAGATAGTAACGTCTTAGCAATATATAAACGCAAACATCCTTGATGAATCTGAGGGGGAATAACATAAAGTTATTCATTCACAAACGCCGTCAGTCGCGGGTTTGAGGCAAGGTATTTGTCAAAGCGAAGTTTAAAAGAATCAACGGTGCTGCAGTCTATAACGTCTCGGGGAAGCCCATTTCACAAGTTGACAACTCGATTGAAGAAGAAATTCTTAGATTCGTGTGAGTCAAAAGATTTAACAATAATTGTGCAACCGTTTCCCCGCGTGTAATTAGATTGGTCGATAGTGAAGTACTTACTACAGTTCATATTGTCGATGCCTTTGATGATTTTGAACACTTGAACACTTTGAACACTTGTGTGTGTGTAAGAGTACAAAGTACAAAAGTACAAAGGAGTACAAAGGAAATCAAGCAACAACAGATCTAGTGACCCTTCTAGGCTGCTTGTCCTCCAAAACACTGAGGATCAAGAGTCCAAACAGTGGTTTAGAGTGAGTAAGGGAACATTGGAAAAGGGAACTACTGCCCTGCCACTAACGTGGCAGGACTAGGAAGTTAGTAGGGGACATAGGGGTTAGTAACTGAGGGGAGGATAAAGTTATTCATTTACAAACGCAGTCAGTCGCGGGTTTGATGCGAGATATTTGTCTAGGCGGAATTTAAATGAATCAACGGTGCTGCAGTCTATAACGTCTCGGGGAAGCCCATTCCACAAGTTGACAACTCGATTGAAGAAATTCTTAGATTCGTGCGAGTTAAAAGATTTACCAATAATTTTGCAACCGTTTCCCCGCGTGTAATTAGATTGGTCGATAGTGAAGTACTTACTACAGTTCATATTGTCGATGCCTTTGATGATTTTGAACACTTGAATTAAGTCGCCTCTTAATCTGCGCTGGGTTAAAGGAAATAGATTTAATTCTCTAAGACGCTCTTCGTATGGTTTGTTCTTTAGGCTAGGTATCATTTTGGTAACTCTACGTTGAACTCGTTCTAGCTTGTTTATATCTTTTTGGTAATAAGGGCACCAGGATTGAACGCAGTATTCCAGAAGAGGGCGGACTAAGGAATTGTAAAGGGTTAGGATAACTTCTTTGGATTTATGCTCAAATGACCTGCCTATAAAGCCAATTATTTTGTTTGCCTTCTTAACAACTTCTGAACATTGTTGACTCGGTTTTAGGTTACTCGATATTGTTACTCCCAGATCAGTTTCTCTGTTTACATTCTTAAGCTGAGTGCCATTCATCGAATAGTTTGCTTTCTCATTTAGGTATCCGATATGTAGTACTTTACATTTATCCGCATTGAAACTCATTTGCCAAATTTGGGCCCAACATGACAATTTATCTAGATTGTGTTGCATATCGTCAACTTGTTCTTTTGAGAGTACGCTATTTGCAATTTTTGTATCGTCAGCAAATTTTGAGATTGTGCAGGTGAGACCCTCATCTATGTCGTTGATGTAAATTAGAAAGAGAATTGGTCCTAGTACCGATCCCTGGGGTACCCCGCTACTTACATTGGTCCATTTAGATGCCTTACCGTTTATGACTACCCTTTGCTTTCTGTTGCTGAGCCAATTTTCTATCCATTTCAACACACTGTCTTGTATTCCATGCGCTTTTAGTTTTAGCAGTAAACGTTTGTGGGGAACTTTGTCAAAGGCCTTTTGAAAATCAAGGTATATAATATCTACAGCTTTACTCTCATCGTAGAGGCTGAGGATATCATGGAAGAAGTCTAAGAGGTTTGTTAAACAGGAACGTTTTTTACGAAAGCTGTGTTGAGTATCTTTAAGTATGTTATTTTCCTCTAAGTGATTTACGAGTCTGTCTCGTATGACCGTTTCTAGCATTTTACATACAACTGAGGTTAAGCTAATTGGACGATAGTTACGGGGTAGGGATTTGCTGCCTTTTTTGAATATCGGTGTTACGTTGGCTAGCTTCCACTGATCAGGCATAGTTCCAGACTGCAAGGATTTATTGAATAGTAATGTCAGTGGTTTGGAGAGCTCATTCTTAGCTTCCTTTAGAACACTAGGCGAGATTGTATCAGGTCCTGGCGTTTTATTTACCTTGAGTTTATCTAAACAATTCAATACTTCTCTCTCTGTAACGGTGATATTGCTTAGAACATCTGAATTATCAATCTGAATCGGCGATGGTGTAGGGATATCACTGAGGTCTTCTGTTGTAAAAACTGATGCAAAGAAGGTATTGAGGGCATTACTCATTTGTACTTCGTCTTTGGTGTATTCTCCTTTTTCATCGACTAACGGTCCAACAGTTGAAGTAACTACTTTTTTCTTTCTTCTATAAATATAGAATTCTTTCGGGTTTGTTTTACTTTGATTCGCAATATGTAACTCTAAGGTCTTTTTACTTTGCTTAATTAACTTTTTGGCTTTGCGTCGTAGCTCTACAAATTTCACCCGTTCTTCGTCATTTTGTGAGGATTTTAATCTATCATTAGCAAATTTTTTTAGCAAGCAGGCAGTTTGAAATATCTTTATTCCACCATTTGGGCTTATTATTATGGCCTGGACGCCGTATTTTCGATGGTATGCAGTCTTGCACTGCTTTTAGGTAAGTGGTTTCGAATAACTTCCAAGATGTATTTATGTCGTTATTGTTAATTAAAAAGCTCCAGTCAGTTTCTTTAAACATAGCTCTAAGTTTATGGAAGTTTGCTTTCTTGAAATTAGGGACTTTTTCGATGCTACTATTTGGTTCGTTACTAGTAAACTTTAAAGTGAAAGTTATCGTACGATGGTCGCTGTTACTGAATTCATCACCAACATTCAAATTCTCTATCAATTCTTCTTTTGTTGCAAGTACAATGTCAAGAACATTATTACCACGGGTCGGCGTTCGAACAAATTGATAAAGCGAACTCTCTTGCAAGTTCGTATACAAGTCATGTCCGGAGTGTGAAGTAAGAGTATCGCCCCACTTGGTCACAGGTAAATTAAAGTCGCCAAAAATTACGGTATCTTGTGAGTTACTTACATCTGCAATTTGTTCGTAAATTTCTCGGTCAGTTTGCACTGATTGAGCTGGAGGTCTGTATATTAACGCAAGTATTATTTTTGTACCTTTATTATTCTTTATTAGCACAAAAGATGTGTCGACGTTCACAATATGAGGTTTTGACACGAGGGTCGGGTTAAGACTTTCTTTGATATAAAATAAGAGAGATATATATAAATATAAATATATTTATATATATATATATAATATATACCTTTTTATGTGTATATTTGTGTGTGTTTGTGTGTGCATGCCTGTGTGTGTGTGTGTGTGTATGCCAGTGTGTGTATGTGTATTTGAGTGAGTGTGTGTATGCCTCTGTGCCTGTGTGTGTGTGTGTGTGCGAGTACCTGCGTGTGTATATACTGTATATGTAAAAAAAAAAAAAAAAAAAAAAAAATATCAGTTTGTTTACCCTTTGAGTACGTGTTTATACTTCTCTGTTTGTAAGATAAGCCTCGGAGAATATTACGTGTTTTCATGTTTTGCGTGTGTGTGAGTATGTTTGTTTGATGAATTATATATATTGAGTGTCAGAGTTTTTTTGTTTTTTTTTTGTGTGCGCGTGTACGTGTGTGTGTGTGTGTGTGTGTGTTGTGTGTGTGTTTGTGTGTGTGTACCCTGGATAATGAATGTATGTGATATACAGCTTAAGTTTGTTGATGAATGTTTGTGTGTGGGTGAGAAATAGTTGTGGCTGTTTACACGTGTCTGTCTTATAATATATCCTTGTGTGTGTGTGTGTGTGTGTGTGTGTATGTGTGTGTATGTGAACTTAAACTTTCAATAATTGATATGCTCTATAATTCTTTGTTTTCTTTTAATTAAACAGGTTACATGTATAGTTATACCTATGCTTATCTCTGAAACCAAAACTATTCCTGTGATTCGTGTAATCTATTCCATATGCCCTTGGTATATTTAAGAAGGGGGAAAGTGGGTGTTTCTGGACACCCTTCCTCCTCATGTTTAGCCCCATTTGTTTTGAGATTTGAAGACATTCGACCCATTAGTGTGGAGATTTTAAGATGTGTTTTGTCATTTAGGTGCTGATCTTTTACTGGCGAGCGACAGTGAGCCTACAATTTAGAAGGAATTGTCATTTGACCGGGTAATCTTTCTACCGAAAATATGCACACATTTATCTATAAGGCGAGTCATGGGTATTTTTAAAAACTTGATGGGGTCTAGGGAGAAAACTATCAACCTCCCCTTAAGGGGGGATGTGCGTATTTATTGGTTTATAATTAGACGATTTTATGAAGCTTAGGAAGAATATATGGTAGCTAAAAGGATGAATTGGGATAGGCTGTAGTCTTTTATGAAGCTTAGGAAGAATATATGGTAGCTAAAAGGATGAATTGGGATAGGCTGTAGTCTTTTAATGGGTAGACATCCTTCCTAAGCTGAAAAAATCGTATAATTGTTGCCAAAATAAAAGGAAAAGTACATCACCGGTACAGAAGGGGTTAATAAGGTTCTTCTTTTTCTTCTAAATAGGTTAAACATCCGTCCCTACTTATTCCCCAAACCATACTGTAGTCTATGCTCAAACCTAAGCTTATTGTAATTCCTGTAACCTATATTATACCGCCTGGGGTATATCCTTTGTATTCCCTTTGTATTCCCTTTGTATTCCCTTTGTATTCCCTTTGTATTCCCTTTGTATTCCCTTTGTATTCCCTCTCGATAGTTGTAACCACTCTGGCGAAATAGCAGCGATAGTCATCCTAATACCCGGTACAATATTCACGCTCGGTCCGGTAAATGCGCTTCCGTAGTTTGCTGGGAGGCTAAGCACTTTACTACACAATATTTGGAGGCAATGAAAGAGAGAGAGAGAGAGAGAGATTTTTGTAGAGAGAGAGAGAGAGAGTGTGTGTGAGAGTGAGAGAGACTAGGGGAGGTGTGGTGGAGTGGTCTTGCCACTGGCATGGTAATCCAATGGTTCCGGGTTCGAATCCCGATATATCAATGGGAAGATATTATTGGGATGGGATTTGTGCTGTACCTAGTATCAGTGCATTACCACAAAGCCCACCGAAACGCCAACAAAATACCCTCATTGTTCCCTGATTAAATACCACTGCATGAATATTACCATATTCAAAATATGCTACAGGGGGACAATGCCTAGTGAGTTAATTACTCAATAGGTGTCGTTCTGAGAGTAAGGGTCCGAGTCTAGGGGATGAGACAGTGAAACACAAAGGCGAAGCAGCTGCAGAGATGGGGCTACTTCGAGCCGTGAGTTGAACTCAGTGCTTCACCTGTCTCACTCCCTAGACTGGAACAAGACCTCACAGGCTTCACCGTGTTGAGCTGTTGGATGTGCAGGCCCTCAGCCTATGCCCGAGAGGAAGTAGTTGGATATAGAAAAAAAAAAAAAACACACACACACACACACGCAAGTACAGTCTCTCTCTCTCTCTCTCTCTCTCTCTCTCTCTCTCACACATAAACAAACATCCACAAACATCAACATAACCCAGAAACAAAGATAGCTTCACCTCAAAACTTCCACAAAGCCTATCTAAATATTGGCGTTAGTAATAAAAGCGTTAAAGGCCCCGTGACGCGAACAATAAAGGCTGGTGAAAATAATGAAGCGATACGCCCATTGGTGAAAGGCTGAAAAATGGAAAGAGATTCATTCCTTTCGTCAGCGAGAGAGAGAGAGAGAGTGTGTGTGGGGGGGGGGGTTATATGTTTGTGTGTGTGCGTGTGTATATATATATATATATATATATATATATATATATATATATATATAAATATATATATATATATGTGTCTGTGTGTCAATCAGTGTGTGTGTGTGTGTGTTTATCTGGTTGTGTGTGTGTGTGTATATATGTGTATGTGTACTTACTCTAGTTGTATTGCGGGAGTGAGCATGCTCGTTATTTCCCGCCTCCTATATGTGTAGGTGTTATATGTATCGTTGGAATGGCTGTGGATGTGTGTGTAGTCTGTATTTTTAGCCAATTGGCGACATCGGAAACGAAGGCTTAGGGTGGATCTGTATGGTACCATTCTCACTATAGACGGTATCGTCTCGCCCGTTGGCTTAGGTAGCCATCAGCTTAGGTGAACCATATGATACCCATCTCGCCTTGTCCCATTGTGTGTGTGTGTGTGTGTGTGTATCTCAGTCTGTATGTGTCTGTTTCCTGTCTGTATATTGGTCTGTCTGTGCGTATGTCCCGTCGTAAAATTAATGGTGTTTCTTTCATAACTTCCAGCACCATTGTGTTGTCTTCAAGTTTAGGGGGGTGGGAGTATTTATTGGCTCATTTATACATATTTATATATATTTTTTTTAGTTTCCTCCCTAGACCTCCATCAAGCTTTACAAAATACCCCCAAGACCCTCCTTCAAGATAAATTTGTACATTTTTCGACAGAAAAATTTCCCGGCCGAAGGCCGGTTCCCCTTAAATAACAGGCCTTTAATTACCTTAACCACTAGACCACCGAGGACCTAAAAGTAATGTCTTTTTTTGGAATCAAATCCAATCCACCGCCACCCGCTCCGACTCGTGGTCACGTAGCTAGATTATATGACGTTCGATCCATTAGTTTGGCGATTTTAAGACCTTTCACCCCATTTCATTGTCAATATTAAGTCTTTTCGTGTCCTTTAGGTGTCGATTTTTCCCTGGCGAGCAATAGCGTCTGCTGAAATATAACCGGGTATACGTACCTATATCTCTGCTGAAATATAACCGGGTATACGTACCTATATCTCTGCTGAAATATAACCGGGTATACGTACCTATATCTCTGCTGAAATATAACCGGGTATACGTACCTATATCTCTGCTGAAATATAACCGGGTATACGTACCTATATCTCTGCTGAAATATAACCGGGTATACGTACCTATATCTCTGCTGAAATATAACCGGGTATACGTACCTATATCTCTGCTGAAATATAACCGGGTATACGTACCTATATCTCTGCTGAAATATAACCGGGTATACGTACCTATATCTCTGCTGAAATATAACCGGGTATACGTACCTATATCTCTGCTCAAATATAACCGGGTATACGTACCTACTGTATATCTCTGCTGCCCTACTACACTCCCTATCTGTGTGTGTTATTGTAGGTTTGTATTACTTTTGTATTTTCTATGCCTGGAAGGAGACAAAAGGCAAGGCTTCCTGCAACAAGTGTCTCCCACAAAGTTGAAAGCGCGAGAGAGACAAATTAAACTATATTTGTCGGTGTACATTATTGGAATGAAGAGTAGTGAGCTTGTTTAGTGTAGTGAAATGGATAGGATGATGAGGTGTTTGTGAGAGCTAGCTGGATTACTCTGTGTGTAGGTGAGACACAAACAGAAACAGTGAGGGAAGCCAGCCACATAGAACTTGGTCATATGTTTGTGAGAGCTAGCTGGATTACTCTGTGTGTAGGTGAGACACAAACAGAAACAGTGAGGGAAGCCAGCCACATAGAACTTGGTCATATGTTTGTGAGAGCTAGCTGGATTACTCTGTGTGTGAGGGAAGCCAGCCACATAGAACTTGGTCATATGTTTGTGAGAGCTAGCTGGATTACTCTGTGTGTAGGTGAGACACAAACAGAAACAGTGAGGGAAGCCAGCCACATAGAACTTGGTCATATGTTTCTCTTATTTATCTGTGTGTTTACCCTTCTCATATTTATTGCTCTTCTACATGAATGTTTATCTAATGCCATTTGTTTTTCTTCTATGTGGATGAGGGAGACAAATTGAAAAACTGCCTGTGACGAAAGAGTGACAGGGCCAAAATCAAGGAATATACAAGCTAAGTGCCTGGACACACGAAGTTTGAAGCAACTTAAGTTGTAGGATGAGGGAAAGATGGATTCAGCGAGAGAGTTGCATTTCGATTCTATAACAATATATATAATTGATCTTTCGTTTATAATAAAATAAAGTTTGATTATTGTTATTCTTCACAAAGTAACACAATGCTTGGTTTGGAACATGGATATATACTGTATATTTACCAGAATGTTATATATATATATATATATATATAAGGTACACTCATTCCTCTTCCCTGGCCAGGAGAATGTCTGTCACCGTCTGTTTGTCTTTTTGTTTACCAGGTAAACTTTGCCCTTGTTTGTTCTCTCTCTCTCTCTCTCTCTCTCTCTCTCTCTCTCTCTCTCTCTCTCTCTCTCTCTCTCTCTCTCTCTCTCTCTCTCTCTCTCTCTCTCTCTCTCTCTCTCTCTCTCTCATCCACTCAAACACACATGTAAACATTACCCGCAACATAATATTATTCTCTATTCGTACCGCTCTCTCTCTCTCTCTCCCTGACCACTTGCCTATCAACCGTAATGCCTCTCTGTATTGAAGGATATTGACTCGTGTATTGATCCCACCCATCCCATCTTATCTCATTTCATATCTCCCTTGGCTGTGTGTGTGACGTGTGTGTGTGTGTGTGTGTCTGTGTGTGTGACGTGTGTGTGTGTGTGTGTGTGTGTGTGTGTGTGTGTGTGTGTGTGTGTGTGTTTGTTTATATGTCTGTGTGTCTCTGTCTGTGTTTGTGTCTGTGTGTGTGGCGGTCTCTGTCTGTGTGTGTGTGTGTGTGTATCTGTGTCTGTTTGTCTGTGTGTCTCTGTTTGTGTATGTGCGTGTGTGTGTGTGTGTGTATTCACTTCACTTCACTTTCACTTGCTTGTTCGTCAAGGGGAATCCACGCCATGCGAGCTAAGCTCATTATTATCACACCTCCTTAACTGGGAATGTATTGCGTGAAATGCATGTTAAGTGTTTTTATGTATCGTTGGAATGGCTGTGGATGTGTGTGTAGTCTGTAATTTAGCCAATTGGCGACATCTGGAAACGAAGGCTTCGGGTTAATCTGCACGGTACCATTCTCACTACGGTACCAGTCTCACCCGAAGGCTTAGGTTGACCTGTAGCTTAGGTTGACCAGTACGATATTCATCTCACCTTGTAACAGATCTCCAACCCCAGATGGGACGTCACAACTTCGTCCACTTATACCAGGTTCCTATTAATACTGCTAGGTGAACAGAGGCTACACCGTCAGGAGACTTGCCCAAATGTCTCTTCCCCGCCCGGGTCACGAACCCGGGACCTTCTGGTTGTGAGCCAGACGCGCTATCAGTTACGCAACGGGGAGGTGTGTGTGTACTTACTCTAGTTGTACTTACTCTAGTTGTATTGCGGGAGTGAGCATGCTCATTATTTCCCGCCTCCTATATGTGTAGGTGTTATATGTATCGTTGGAATGGCTGTGGATGTGTGTGTAGTCTGTATTTTTAGCCAATTGGCGACATCGGAAACGAAGGCTTAGGGTGGATCTGTATGGTACCATTCTCACTATAGACAGTACCGTCTCGCCCGAAGGCTTAGGTAGCCATCAGCTTAGGTGAACCATATGATACCCATCTCGCCTTGTACCATTTTTGCCAACCCCAGAAGGGACGTCACAACGTCGTCCACTTATTCCAGGTACCTATTTACAGCTAGGTGAACTGAGGCTAACACATGAAAGGAGACAAGCCCAATTTGTCTCCGCCCGGCCGGGAATTGAACCCCCGACCCCTCGTGTGTGAGACGAGAGCTCTACCTACTAGGCTACGGGCTGTGTGACGTGTGTGTGTGTGTGTGTGTGTGTGTGCCTGTGTGTGTGTGTGTGTGTGTGTTTGTTTATATGTCTGTGTGTCTCTGTCTGTGTTTGTGTCTGTGTGTGTGGCGGTCTCTGTATGTGTGTGTGTGTGTGTGTGTGTGTGTACATTTTTGGATAGAAAAATTTTCCTTGCCGAAGGCCGGTTCTTCCAAAGTTACAGGCTCACTATCGTTCGCCATGAAAAAATCGACACCTTAATAGCACGAAAGGTCTTAATATTGACAAAGAAATGAGGCGAAAGGTGTTAAAATCGCCAAACTAATGGA
>CM064538.1:19725074-19754961 GCA_032716605.1 Paralithodes platypus
GTTGGTTGGTTGTGAGGGAGGGAGGGAGGTTGGTTGAAAGGTTGGTAGGTGCAGGTGAGTAGGTAGGTTGGTTCGCTGGTTGGCTAGTTGGTAGGCTACTTGTTTTATTGGTTGGTAAGATGGTTTTTTGGTTGGTTGGTAAGTTGGTTGGTTGGGACGTAGGTTGGTTGGTCGATTGGGAGGTTGGTTGGTAGGTTGGTGGGTGGGAGGTTAGTTAGTTGAATGGTTGGGAGGTAGATTGGTTGGTTGGGAGGGAGTTGGTTGGTTGGTTGGACGGTATTGTGCAGCATAATTTACTGGTTGGGCTCAATGGTTTAAGGAGGGGGTTTAGTTTGCTCTCTAAACCTCTATCAAACTATAAAAAAAAAACACCCACAAGACCAACCTTCGATATAAATTTGTACATTTTTCGGTAGAAAAATGTCCCGGCTGAAGGCCGATTCCTCTTCAAATACAGGCTCGCTATCGCTCGCCAAGAAAAATATCAACACCTAAATGGCACGAAAGGTCTTAATATTGGCAAATAAATGGGGCGAAAGGTCTGAATATCGCCAAACTAATGGAGCGAATGTCTTGGAATCTCATAACTAATAGGGCTAAACATGAGGGAGGAGGAGGACTCGAAAAACCAACTGCCTCCCCTTAAGAATCCCTGACATTTTGAGAGACCCTGGTGTTGGATTCGAATGCTCACATTTCGCAATCATAAGTTTTGTTATCTTCAGCTTTTTTGCCCAAATTTCTCATCATGGTTTTCTCTGGACTCAGCTTGATTTTCACTTGCCTTTGCGTTACAGCTTGTATTTTGCTTGCATTTCCATCGTTTTAGCTTGAATTTACGAGTTTTTGTCATGGTTTAGCGTTCTTCGTGTTGTTGCTTTTTTCATCGTTTCAGCTTGATTTTCACTTGCCTTTTTACTATACTTTGATTTTCGTTTGCATTTTCATCGTTCTAGCTTGAGTTTTGGAGTTTTTGTCCTGGTTTAGTTTACATTAGGTTGCTTTTTTAATAGTTTTAGCTTGATGTTCACTTGGCTTTGCGTTACAGCTTGCGTTTCGTTAGCATTTTCATCATTTTAGCTTGAGTTTCCGAGTTTTTTTCTTGGTTTAGCTTAGTGTTGTTTTTTTCATCGTTTCAGCTTGATTTTCACTTGCCTTTTCGTTATAGCTTGCGTTTCGCTTGCATTTCCATCGTTTTAGCTTGAGTTTTGGAGTTTTGGCATGGTTTAGCTTATTGCGTTTTGTATTTTCTAACTTTTTAGCTTGATTTTCACGTGCCTTTTCGTTATAGCTTGCTTTTCGTTGGCATTTTCATCATTTTAGCTTGTACTTTGTATGTTTTGTCATGGATTAGCTTTGTTGTGCGTTCGATATTCTTGTTTAGTTTAATTTATCATTTAGTGTTCATTTGTTCTGCTCCTTTTCCTATTCCTTCTCTTTCCTCCTCATCCTCATCCTCGCTAGACATGTTGTTGCTTGACTTCCTATATACTATGTAGTCCATAGTATTTTTTTCCTCCACCTCCTCCTCCTCTTCCTTCCTCTTTTCCTCCTCTTCTTCTTCCTATTTTCCTCCTCCTCCTCCTCCTCCTCTTCTTTTTCCTCTCCCCCTCCTCCTCCTCTTCCTCCCTCTCCTAGCTTTCTTTTTTCCTCCTCCTCTTCTACCTTCCTCTATTCCTCCTCCTCCTCCTCTTCCTATCCCTCGTCCTACATCTCCTCTTCCTCCTCCTTCCCTTATTCCCTATCCTTCTTTCTCTATTCTCCATATTTCTGGAACTCTTAGCCATTTTCTGGTTAATCTCTCATCATCAGCTTCTTCGTTCCCTCTCTTTCCCTCTTCGTTGTTCATCTTGCCCCCCCCCCTCTCTCTCTCTCTCTCTCTCTCTCTCTCTCTCTCTCTCTCTCTCTCCTTTGTTGTGCCTTGCTCCGTTTCTTCTTCTTCTTCTTCTTCTTCTTCTTCTTCTTCTTCTTCTTCTTCTTTTCCTGTGTATTTTATTACCTCCAAGATCTTAGATGTAGAATGAGCGTAGACCACTAATTAATCTCCTTTCATCCCATCCTATCCAAAATTCCATGTCAGTTTTTCCATAGCGTATTTGTCCAACTGTTTCCACGCTATTGTAAGCCGGAGGGAGTGGTGGGTGGGGAGGAGCCTTCTGCTTTACTATCCCTTTCTCTACCTATACCCTGTTTCTTTTCAACTGACGGTAAATTGCAGAGTTCCCATCAAGATTTCTCAGTTATTTTGAAGATTTTGGAGTGAAATATGGTGCTAATTATTAAAATTTGCTCTTAATATGAAGCAGAGACATAGTAGTTTCATATTTTATCCATTAAGTATCGATAAAGTAGCTGCTAAGGGATTCAGTTTACCGTCAGGTGAAATTAAACAGAGTATAGCAGTTAGTAGCTTAGCAGTGTAGATATCCAAACTGACCCGTAAGGACCAATAGGTCTGTTGCAGTTTGTAAGTCATTTGTATTCCTCCTCCTCCTTCTCCTCCTCCTCCTTCTTCTTTTCCTCCTCCTCATCTTGCTCCTCCACCTCTTCTTCTTCTTTTCCTCCTCCTCCTTCTCCTCCTCACTTCTTCTTCTCCACCTTCTTCATCTTCTCCTACTCCTCCTCCTCCTGCTCCTCTTCTTCTTCTACTTATTCTTCTTATTCTTCTTGTCCTCCTCCACCTCCTCCTCCTTTTACTCCGTCTCCTCCTCTTCCTCTTCCTCCTCATTCTTCTCCACCTTCTACATCTCCTCCTCCTTCTCTTTTTCTTCTTCATTTTCTCCTTTGTCTTTTCCTCCTCCTCCTCCTCTTCCTCCTCCTCCTCCTCTTCCTCCTCCTCCTCCTCCTCTTTCTCCTCCTGCCCCTCCTCCTCCTCCTCTTCTTCTCCACCTTCATCATCTTCTTCCTTATCTATTACCGTTCATGTTTCCGGGGCCCCTTACCATTTTCTCTGGCGCTCCTTTCATCGCCCTCCTCCTCCTCCTCTTCTTCCTCCTCCTCCTCCTCCTCCTCCTCCTCCTCCTCTTCTTCTCCACCTTCATCATCTTCCTGTTCCTGTCCCTGTTCGTGATTCACGCAGGGTCGAACGATGTAATGCGCACCAGATCAGAGGAACTAATGGAAAAATACCGTAAGGCAATCCAGCGTTACAAGAGTAAGTCATGTAACATAATCATTTCAGGCATTCTTCCCAAGATCGATGCAGAGACCGGTTTCTACGATAAGGCGTTCAGTACTAATAACAGACTTAAATCCCTCTGCTCACAGGAAGATGTCGAATATCTCAATCTCTGGGACCATTTCTACAATCAACACATTCTCTTTCAGGATGATGGCTGCCATTTGAATTCAGTCGGAGGAGCACGCCTAGGCAGACTCCTACATGATGCAGTCTGCACTTTCAGATCAACAAACGACAACCGAGCAGGGGCAGTAGCAGCGACATAAACTACCCAATATCAAATGTAAACTCTATCCAAAATAATATCACGGCCTGCTACGTTAATGCACGCAGCTTACGCAATAAATTCGAAGACCTGGAAGCACTTGCATGTATGGAGGAATGTGATATAATCGGTGTTTCAGAATCTTGGATCAACACGGAAAAGCGTGATTTTTTGGCGGAATACGCATTACCAGGTTATACTCCCTTCAGCTGCGAAAGATCCCTTAGAATGGGAGGTGGGGTTCTGCTATATGTTAAAAGTAATCTTCACCCAATCGAGGTAACCAAACCTGCCATAAATAATATTGATACTAGTTACGTTCAAATAAATAATCAAGCAAGCAAGATAATAATTGGCCTAATTTATCGACCTCCTGCACAATCACCCGATACTGACGAGAAACTCTATGATCAAATAGCAGAAATAAGTTGTCAGGAAGAAGCAGTAATATTTGGCGATTTCAATCTGCCAGTCACAACATGGGGCGAACCACTAAATGCTCACGCGGGACATGATCTATATGCTAATCTTCAGGAAAGTGCCCTTTATCAACACGTAGAATACCCAACGAGGGGAAATAACATTCTGGATATTATTCTAACGACAAATGAAAGACTGGTAAATAGCGTTAAAATCGGACCGGAATTTAGCTCTAGTGACCATAGGATAGTGTCCTTTAACATTAAAGTAAATAATGACAAAGAAAACGTGAGCACGGAAAAAGTACCAGATTATCGAAGGGCCGACTTTAACAAACTTAGAAGGCATCTTGCCAATACTGACTGGAGTGAAATGACCGAAACTCACGATGTAAATCGATTATGGAACATATTATCCAATAACCTAAACAAAGCAATAAATACAAGCATCCCTCTACGAAACCGGCGCCCAGCAGGCGAATATAAGCCAAAATGGTGGAATAATGAAATAAAAAACATCCTCTTAGTAAAAAAGCAGGCATACCAAAAATATAAGGCAACTCAGAATAATAGCGACAAATTAGAACACGATAGACTGCGTCGAACAACCAAAAATCTCATCAAAGGAAGTAAGAAGAATCTGGAACTTCATATTGCCAGCTCCAGCAAGTCCAATCCGAAAGAATTTTACAGCTATATAAGAAACAGAAAAACGGTAACTTCAACAATAGGCCCACTTGTTGCGGAAAATGGAGATCATACAGATAACAAAGTACAAATGGCGAATATCCTAAATAACTATTTTGCATCAGTTTTCACGTCGGAAGATACTACCGGTAACCGACCTACCCCTACGAATCAATCAAATGGCACTGAGCTCGAAAACTTTACGATTTATGAAGACGATATCCTGTTCGCAATCAACAATTTGAAAGTTAATAAAACCCCAGGCCCTGATAAAATATCCCCAAGGATCCTAAAAGAAGCAAAACACGAATTATTAAACCCACTCGCAAATCTGTTCAACAAATCATTGAATGTTGGGATAGTTCCAAACGAATGTAAACTAGCTAACGTGACACCCATATACAAAAAAGGAAATAAGTCTTCTCCCGGCAATTATCGACCAATTAGCTTAACATCGGTAACGGGCAAATTAATGGAAACCATTATAAGGGACAAAATAGTAAAACATTTGGAAGAAAATAATTTAATAAAAGATTCTCAGCACGGTTTTAGAAATAAACGTTCATGCTTAACAAACTTACTCGACTTCTTCAATGATGTTTACAAATCATATGATAAGGATAGAGCAGTTGATATAATATATCTCGATTTTCAGAAAGCTTTCGATTCCGTACCCCACAAGAGACTAATTGACAAAATAAAAGCTCATGGCATAACAGGAAAAACTCTGAAATGGCTCGAAAATTGGCTCTCAGACCGTAAACAACGGGTTGTAATAAATGGTGAAGAATCAGATTGGTGCAAAGTAAATAGTGGCGTTCCCCAGGGTTCGGTATTAGGTCCTATTATTTTTATAATTTACATAAACGACTTAGACGAAGGAATAGAATGCAAAATTTCGAAATTTGCTGACGATACAAAAATTACTAATAAAGTAACCTCAACAGTACATTGGCAAAAACTACAAGGTGACCTAGACACTAGAAAACTGGGCAGTAAAATGGCAAATGAAATTCAACATAGACAAATGCAAAGTATTACACATCGGTAGTAACAACGCTAAAAAAGATTACTCAATGAACAACATTCAACTATCAAATACAAATAATGAAAAGGATCTGGGAGTTATAATATCAAGTGACCTGAAGCCGAGTAAACAGTGTACAGAGGTAATAAAACTGCTAATAAATTGGTGGGTTTCATCGGCAGAACATTCAAATTCAAATCAGAAAAAATCATACTTACTCTATTCAACTCATTGGTGCGTCCCCATCTCCAATACTGCGTGCAATTCTGGTCACCGTACTACCGAAAGGACATAAATAAACTTGAAAGGGTGCAACGCAGAGTCACTAAAATGATACCCAGATTGCGTAATAAACCGTACGAAGAGCGCTTAAAAGAACTAAATTTGTTTAGCTTAACAAAGCGCAGAATGAGAGGTGACCTAATAGAGGTGTTCAAAATCTTCAAGGGATTCAGCAACCTAAATGTAAGCGAATTATTTACGATCAATCAAGCAAACACGAGAAACAATGGTTATAAGATTATAGGCAAGCGTTTTCATTCTCATGAGGCGAAGCATTTCTTCTTCAACCGCGTTGTGAATAACTGGAACAGACTACCCTCGAACATTGTAAACTGTAATACTGTCGAAACATTTAAAAACCATCTGGATAAACACATGGCAAATAACCCCCGATTAACACAGTTTCTTTCAGAATAACGCGCAACGAAATGTCAACGCATACCGCAATGTATATTGATTTTCATACATCTGTTCCCTTTCAGAATTGTAGTAAATAGTTAGCTTAGATTACAAATCAACTTCTTTTTTCTCCCTGTCCTGTCCGAATTTCCGTGTCAGTTTTTCAATACTACATGGTATTTTTCCTATCTGTTTCCATGCCAGCATTAGCTGGAGGGAGTGGTGGGTGGGGAGGAGCCTTCTTCTTTGCTATCCTTTTCTCTACCTCGTAGTCCGTAGATTAGTAGTTTTAGATATCCAAACTGCCCCGTAAGGACCAATAGGTCTGTTTCAGTTTGGTCTCCTTTGTATTCCTTTGTATTCCTTTGTATTCTTCCTTATCTATTACCGTTCATGTTTCCGGGGCCCCTTGCCATTTTCTCTGGCGCTCCTTTCATCGCCCTCCTCCTCCTCCTCCTCCTCCTCCTCCTCCTCTTCTTCTCCACCTTCATCATCTTCTTCCTTATCTATTACCGTTCATGTTTCCGGGGCCCCTTACCATTTTCTCTGGCGCTCCTTTCATCGCCCTCTTTTGACCTCACATTTTTTATCTCCTTGATGAACTCTCGGCCTCTTCTCTCTCTCTCTCTCTCTCTGTCTCTCTCTCTCTCTCTCTCTCTCTCTGAAAGTTAAAATAGAACAGCAAACTTTCTTACATATAAGATATAAACTATTCCTTGTAACACTCTCTCTCCCTCACTCATTCTCTCTCTCTCTCTCTCTCTCTCTCTCTCTCTCTCTCTCTCTCTCTCTCTCTCTCTCTTTCTCTCGCTCTCTGTGGAAGGTAGAATAGAAAAGGTTCAACACTAGTATTTGAACAAACTTTCTCACATATATGATACAAACTATTCATTGTAACTCTCACTCTCACTCACACTATCTCTCTCTCTCTCTCTGGAATGTTCAACCCTAGACTTTGTACAAACTTTCTCACATATAAGATACACACTATTCCTTGTAACTCCATCTCTCACTCACTCTCTGCATTATTTCATTCCCTCGCCTCTGCAAATGTCAGTGCTACTCTCACTGACTTCGCAGTTGCGATCTACGTTCTTCATCTCTCTCTCTCTCTCTTAATACACGAATATGGGAGCCAAATTCAAGATACGTTAGAGTCAAGAGAGAGAGAGAGAACGAGCTAGAACTAGAAGACTCCATCGATTAAAGAGGGCTGAACTGCTATTTTTTTATCTCCTTTATATATTGTTTTTTCTCTGCGTTTTATCCATTCGTCCCTATTCAGCCTATTGTTTCTTCTCCATTCAGGTATCGATTTTTTCTTGTCGATCGATAGCGAGCCATCATTGTATGGAGAAATCTGGCTTCGCCGGAGACATTTTTCTACCAAAATTTTTACAAATTAAGTCAGCTGTCTAAACCATAATCCAAAATATACTGGCTCGCTATCACTCGCCATGTGTAAATCGACACCTGGATGAGGATAAACGTCTTAAAACAGTTGGCTGAATGGGGTCGAATGGCTACTACCCAGAAAGAAAAAAAAAACGGGTCGGTCCCCTTAACTCTTTCACGACCCAATACGCATTTATTTACTGTTTCCCGGCTTTTATTAGACTATTTTTTCAGCTTAGGAAGGGTTTATGGAAGTGAGAGGGTTAATTGAGACAGTCTTTGTCCTTATAATTCTCACAGATCCTTCTTAAGCTGTATAGATTAATACAGCCTCGTAAGGAACAACCCCTTCCCCACCATTAAATAGATAGATATATAGATAGATAAATAAATAGATAGATAGATATATAGATAGATAGAGTGTTGTTAACTCCTTGACCACCATTACGTACATTTCATGATATTCTGGTTACCATTAAACGATTTTATAACATACCTCTACGACTTCAATGGGTAAACACCATCTCAATAAACCCTCTTAACCCCTTCAGTACCAGGGACGTCCTTTGTATCGTATTCTGGCAACTATTAGACGATGTTGTTCAGGTTAGGAAGGACCTCTACCAATAATAAGGCTTCAAATTATCTCAACCAACCCTTTCAACTACCACAGATCCTTCCTAAGCTGCATAATATCGTCTAAATACAGCTAGAATAAAATATAACACACGTCGCTGGTACTCAAAGGGTTAATTATATAGGTCCTTCTTAAACTGCATAAAATCATCTAATGTTAGCCAGAGTCAATTAAGGTCAAAAGGCGTCATGGTGCTGAAGGGGATTATATATATGTTGTTGCTTGCTTTCCTGTGTACTCTTATTAAACCGGTATCACACGAGCGCTTTTGCTCTCAACATTTAGAACATAAGAACATAAGAAAATGGGAGTCTGCAGAAAGCCGATTGGCCTAAGCAAGGCAGATCCCTGTCCCACACAACCCCAATTACAAAGCCCAATTATAGGCTCAACACTCTAATACCCTGAGGATCATCTTACCAAAACGGTTAGAGATTAACGCAGGATTACGGGGGTCTGCAGAGCGCTGATTGGCCCAACCCTGCTGATCCCCCTTCACACCCAACCCTTCTCGTCCATATGCTTATCCAATTTTATCTTAAAGCTCCCTATCGTTTTTAATCCCACTATAGCACTTGGTAGTCCATTCCACCCATCTACAACTCTGTTACCAAACCAATATTTGCCTATATCTTTTCTGAAACTAAATTTATCTAATTTGAAACCATTGGTACGAGTTCTTTCGCTATCACTGAGCTTTAGTACATTTGTCATGTCCCCTTTGTTAATCCCACTAACCCCCTTGAACACCTCTATCATATCCCCTCTAACTCTGCGTCTCTCTAACGAATGTAAGCCTAATTTCTTCAACCTTTCTTTATACGGAAGATTTCTAATAATATGGATCATTTTTGTCATTCTACGTTGTACTCTCTCCAATGAATCTATGTCCATTCTGTAATAAGGACACCAAAATTGAACAGCATAATCCATATGGGGTCTCACTAATGACAAGTAAAGTTTTAAGATAACATCAGCAGTTCTGTTACTCACACTCCTAGAGATGAACCCGAGAATCCTGTTTGCCTTGTTTCGAACGCTTATACACTGTTGTCTAGGCTTCAAATCATTGCTAACAAACACACCTAGATCTTTCTCACAATTCGAGTTTTCTAATTCCACATTAGCTAGTTTATATTTAACATTTGTATGCATCTTCCCTATCTTTAATACCTTGCATTTGTCAATGTTAAACTCATCTGCCAATTTACTGACCATTCGTGTAAGGTATCTAGATCCCTTTGGAGGTACTCTATATCTCTATCTGAATCAATTGTTCTCCCCATTTTGGTATCGTCTGCAAATTTACTTATCCTACTAGTTATACCTAAATCAAGGTCATTTATGTATATAACAAACAACAGAGGACCTAATACAGATCCCTGGGGGACACCACTTTTGACTGCTCCCCATTCTGACTTCGTACCATTTATGCTGACTCTCTGCTTCCTACCAATTAGCCATGACCTAATCCATCCCAACAACGCCCCACCTATTCCATGCGCCTCAACCTTTCTCATCAATCTCTCATGGGGGACTCTGTCGAAAGCTTTACTGAAATCTAAATATATTATATCATATGACTTGTCATTATCTACTGCTTCATATACCTCTGAGAAAAAACTAAGCAAATTAGTAAGGCAAGAACGTCCCTGAGTGAATCCATGCTGAGAAGAATTTATTAAATTAAATGTATCTAAGTGGTTTCTAATTTTACTAGCAATAATTGACTCTAGTAGCTTTCCTATGATTGATGTAAGACTAATGGGACGGTAATTGGATGCTATTGATTTGTCACCTTTTTTGAAGATCGGAACTACGTTTGCAAGCTTCCAAGCTTCTGGAACTATACCTGTCTCCAATTACTTGTTAAATAAAAATGTTAATGGATAACTTAACTCATCCCTACATTCTTTTAATACTCTAGCATATACCTCATCAGGACCAGGCGATTTATGAGGTTTCAGTCTGTCAATTTCCTTAAGCACATCATTTCTACTTATAGTAACCGTACTTAACCTATTTTCTGTACTATCGCTATATACCTTACGGACTTCTGGAAACTGTGCCAAATTTTCATTAGTGAAAACGGAAAGAAATTGACTATTTAATGTACTGCACATTTCTAAATCATTTTCTGTCATTTCTCCTATCGAAGTTTTAAGGGGACCAATTACATCTAACCTTGGATTTATATAGTTGGTAAAAAGCTTTAGGATTATTTTTTGAGTCATTGGCAACCTTAATTTCATAATTTCTTTTTCTTTCCTAATATCCTTTTTTACCTGTCTTGATAGATTCTGATAGTAAGCAAGTAGGTGAATTTCGCCTTTCCTAATTTTTCTATATATTCCTCTCTTTTGTCCTAGAAGATCTAATAGTCTATTATTCATCCATTTGGGTTGGTTCTGTGTTGATCTAAATTTTCTTTTGGGGATGTATTTATTTTGTGCATTGAATACTGACTTGATAAAATTATTGTATGTATCTACCAAGGTTGACGTCTCTTCCTGACTTAAGATGACAGGTGCCTGAGAAGGGGTACACTCATTTGGACACCTGGATCGACTTAATTTTTTTACCATAGGGTCAGCTAATAGGGCTCTTCTTAACCCACCATAATTGGCTTTTCTAAAGTCAGGCATTAATGTTGTATTCTCTCTGGTATTACCTTTCCATTGTATATTAAAATACACAGAATTGTGGTCACTATTTATCCTTAACACTGGTCTGGCAGCTTATGAGGTCAACATTTTAAATATGCCGGTTACCTAAATTCCTTTACCATCAATATTTTGTTTTGTCTGTGTGAGTGAGGGAGACAAAAGGCAGAACTGCCTGTAGTGAATGCCATCCCTCAGAGTTGAAAGAGCGACAGGGCCAAAATCAAGGCACGTTCGAGCCAAAATGCCTGGACACACGGAAGTTGAAGCAGTTTAAGTCATAGGAAGAGGGAAAAACTGATTTTGATAGAGACTTTAGTTTTCGATACCAGTGTAAAATATTCCAGAAAATTGTTGCCAGAAAAATGTTGATGATCGAATGTTGACACTAAAAGCTCTCGTGTGATACCGGCGTTTACTTGTAACTCCATCTCTTTGTTTTAGTACTTGGAATTGAAAGGCATTCATTGTGGCCAGTGACAGATGCTGAGATAAGATTAATACTACGTTTGGCCGCCATATTGGACGCCATCTCTTTGTTTTAGTACTTGGAATTGAAAGCGTGACAAAAATAACTTTAATAAAGAACAAATTGGTGATTGAATGGGATTATAAACCATGATAAATGCATCAGTAACACCCATATTCTCGAAGATGATGCAATTGGCCAATGAATGGCAGCCATCTTGGAAAAAGAGGCAGCCATCTTGGATTTTTTGCGTGGCTAACGCCCTTTTATGAAAGAGTGGTCCTTTGAGAATGTCTGTGCCAAATTTTATGCTTGCATGATTAAGTGAACTATTTTGGGGTATTTTTGCATTTATCTGCTCCACTACTCGTCTTCCGTACTCCTCTCCCGTAATTCCAACATTCCTCCTCCTCTTTCCTCCCTTCCTCCTCCTCCTCCTCCTCCTTCTCCTCCTCCTCCTCTCCTTCCTCCTCCTCCTCCTCCTCCTCCTCCTCCTCTTTCCTCCCTTCCTCCTCCTCCTCCTCCGCTTCTTCGTAATTCTCCTTCCTTTCTTGTTCTTCCCCTCCTCCTCTTCCATTTCCATCTTAATGTATCCTCCTTCGCTTTCTCCTTCTTCTCCTTTCGCTTCCTTCTCCTTCTCTTAATCCAATTCCATTTTTGTTCTCTTGTTCTTCCCCCTTCCCCTCTCTCGCCTCCTCCTCCTCCTCCTCCTCCTCTATTTTGCATCAGTCTTCACGTCAGAGGATACTATAGTCCGTTCGTTTTAGGTTGGGCACAAATCGTAACCTCTAACCTCTGTAACTCAAAAAGGACTAGAGTAATCGAGCTAATTGTTCTACCAAATAGGAAGACTTGGCTAGGGAATAGGTGTGGAGATTGACAGCTCATTTGCTCTAGCCCATTTTGAGTTACAGAGGATAAAGTTCATGATTTCTCGCCTACTTACAGCGAATAGACTATGCCAGTAGCCGACCTACTCCTACGAGTCAAACCAATGGCACTGAGCTCGAAAACTTTACGAGTTATGGGGGGTGGGCCGGTTTTCTGGACCACTTTCTCCCTTATGTTTAGCACCATTAGTTTTCAGATGTTAAGATGTTTGCCTCATTAGTTAGTCGATTTTAAGACCTTTCGCCGCATTTCTTCGTCAATATTTAGATTTTGTCGTGCTATCTAGGTGTCGATTTTTTCCCTGGCGAACGATAGTGAGCCTGTAATGTTGGAAGAACCGGCCTTCGGCCGGGAAATTTTTCTACCGAAAAATGTACAAATTAATCTAGAAGGGGGATCTAATGGATTTTTTTTTTTTTTTATTTGATGGAGGTCTAGGGAGGAAACTAGAAAAATAATGAATACATGCAAAAATCGCCCAAAAAGTGAACCATCCCCTCTTAACCCTCTCCGAGATAGGACACGATGTTGAGCCTATTAGGGATACTTTAAAGCCTTTGTTACCATCAGGGGTATTTAGAAACCTTTAGTTTAGTTACTTCAACCTCTGCAGTTGTCTTTGAGTTAGCTGTGGGCAGAAAACTAATTTTGGAGAGGTAATTATAAGAGTGAGAGAACTCTATTTCTTATTGCTAATCTGGCAACCTCTGCGTCATATGTGCGTGAAAAGGGGTAAGAAGCCGATATCCTGCTCTCAATCAACAATTTGAAAGTTAATAAAACCCCAGGCCCTGATAAAATATCCCCAAGGATCCTAAAATAAGCAAAACACGAATTATTAAACCCACTCGCAAATCTGTTCAACAAATCATTGAATGTTGGGATAATTCCAAACGAATGGAAATTAGCTAACGTGACGCTCATATACAAATAAGGAAATAAGTCCTCTCCAGGCAATTATCGACCAATCAGTAATTTGCAAATCAATGGAAACTATTATAAGGGACAAAATAGTAAAGTATTTGGAAGAAAATAATATAAGAAAAGATTCACAGCACGGTTTTAGAAATAAACGTTCATGCTGAACAAACTTACTCGATTTCTTCAATGAAGTTTACAAATCATATGATGAGGATAGAGCAGTTGTAATAATATATCTCGATTTTCAGAAAGCTTTCGATTCCGTACCCCACAAGAGACTAATTGACAAAATAAAAGCTCATGGCATAACAGGAAAAACTCTGAAATGGCTCGAAAATTGGCTCTCAGACCGTAAACAGCGAGTTGTAATAAATGGTGAAGAATCTGATTGGTGCAAAGTAAATAGTGGCGTTCCCCAGGGTTCGGTATTGGGTCCTATTCTTTTTTAAATTTACATAAACGACTTAGACGAAGGAATAGAATGCAAAATTTCGAAATTTGCTGATGATACAAAAATTACTAATATAGTAACCTCAACAGTACATTGGCAAAAACTACAAGGTGACCTAGACACTTTTGTTAGCTGGGCCGAACAATGGCAAATGAAGTTCAACATAGAACAATGCAAAGTATTACACATCGGTAGTAACAACGCTAAAAAAGATTACTCAATGAACACCATTCAACTATCATATACGGATAAAGAAAAGGATCTGGGAGTTATAATATCAAGTGACCTGAAGCCGAGTAAACAGTGTACAGAGGTAATAAAAACAGTGTACAGAGGTAATACAAACTGCTAATAAATTGGTGAGTTTCATTGGCAGAACATTTAAATTCAAATCAGAAAAAAATAATACCTACTCTATTCAACTCATTTGTGCGTCCCCATCTCGAATACTGCGTGCAATTCTGGTCACCTTACTACAGAAAGGACATAAATAAACTTGAAAAGGTGCAATGCAGAGTCACTAAAATGATACCTAGATTGCGTAATAAACCGTACGTAGAGCGCTTCAAAGAACTAAATTTGTTTAGCTTAACAAAGCGCAGAATGAGAGGTGACCTAATAGAGGTGTTCAATATATTCAAGAGATTTAGTAACCTAAATGTAAGAAAATTATTCACGATCAATCAAACAAACACGAGAAACAATGGTTATAAGATTATAGGCAAACGTTTTCTTTCTCACGAGGCAAAGCATTTCTTCTTCAACCATGTTGTGAATATTTGGAACAGACTACCCTCGAACATTGTAAACTGTAATACTGTCGAAACATTCAAGAACCATCTGGATAAACACTTGGCAAATAACCCCCAATTAACACAGTTTCTTTCAGAATAACGCATAATGAAGTAACAACGCATACCACAATATATATTGATATTCATACACCTGTTCCCTTTCACAAATGTAGTAATAGAGTTAGCTTAGATTACAAATCAACTTCATTTTCTCCCTGTCCTATCCGAAATGTCGTGTCAGTTTTTCCATACTACATGGTATTTTTCCAACTGTTTCCATTCCATAGGTAGTAGGGGTAGGCAGCCCCGCCCAGGGAAGTACTACCGCCAAGGTTTCGGGAGACTCAGGGAATAGCCTGAATCCCATTTTCTCTCCCAGGCCTTGGTAGCTGGATACATATCTTTCTGCCTCACACATCAGGGGTATCAGGAAAACCCTCTTTATATAACATACACATCCAACTTCACGGCATTGCCGTACATCGCTATCCTCTATCCATAAAACACTACTCTTCCCACTACATATCATACATGTTACCTAATAAATATGGCAGTACAATTGTTAAGAGCAAACCTGGTGGTCCCTCGGACATCCACCCCCGGCAGGGTTGGGTCATTGACACAGGGCCCTCCCGGTCGTTATCATGGGACTGTGTCAAGAGATATAAAAGTCATGTGCGTTCTCAGATGGATTACTGTTCACCTCTGTGGAGTGGAAGTGGAGTGGTTGCATTGAGGCAGTTGGACAAAATTCAAAATAAAGCTATTAGATTAATCAATAACCCTGCAATCACACAGGACCTTCCTACATTATCCATACGAAGAAACGTTGCATCCCTTGCATTATTCTACAGATATTTTCACAGCAATTGTTCCGAGGAACTTGCTTCAATTGTGCCGCCTCTCCACATCTTTCCCTGTAGAACTAGGGCAGCTGAGAGCGCCCATGAATTTACACTTTCTCCTCCACAATGCAAAACTTCTGCTTATCAAAATTAATTTATCCCTAGAACTACTACTCTTTGGAATTCACTTCCCTCGAGTTGCTTTCCACAAACTTACAATCTACAAAAGTTTAAATCCAGTTGTTACAAACATTTTATGAATGGAGGATGCCTTTAGGCACATGGACCTTTTTGTTTTATCTGTGTTTTTCCTTCCTCCGTTCATTGTCTCTTAAAAAAAAAAAAAAAAAAAAAATGCCAGCGTTAGCTGGAGGGAGTGGTGGGTGGGGAGGAGCCTTCTTCTTTGCTATCCTTTTCTCTACCTCATAGTCAATAGATTAGTAGTTTAGATATCCAAACTGCCCCATAAGGACCAATAGGTATGTTGCAGTTTGTATTAATTTGTATTCCTCCTCCTCCTCCTCCTCCTCTTCCTCCTCCTCCTCCTTCTTCTCCATCTTCTTCATCTTCGACCTTCTCTATTTGCGTTCATTTGTATTCCTCCTCCTCTTCCTCTAGTTCATTTCCTTTCCCCTCTCTTCCTCCTCCTCCTCCTCCTCCTTCGCCTCTCGAGCAATTCCAACATTCCTCATTCTCTTTCTCCTCTTCCTGTGAAATTCCTCCTCCCATTCTCCAAGCGTCACTCTCTCGCTTACTATCTATCTATCTATCTATTTATCTATATATCTATCTATATATCTATCTATCTATCTATCTGTATGTATACTTTCTTTCTGTCTATCTGTCTGTCCATCTATCTATCTATCTATCTATCTACCTATCTATCTATCTATCCATCTATATATCTATCTGTTTGTCTATCTATCTATCTATCTGTCTAAATATGTTTCATTTCTGTCTGTCTATATATCTATATACATATCTATATATCTATCTATCTATCTATCTATCTATCTATCTGTCTATCAATCTATCAGTTTTCTTTGTTCTGTCTATATGTCTGTTTATCTGTCTATCTATCTATCTATCTATATATTTGTTTTCCGTTCTATCCGTCTGTCTGTCTGTCTATCTATCTATCTATCTGTCTATCTATCTATCTATTTATCTATCTATATCTTTCTATCTATCTATATATGTTTTCCTTTTATTCTGTATATCTGTCTATCTATCTATCTATCTATCTGATTTCCTTTCTTTCTGTCTATATGTATGTCCAACTATCTATTTATTTATCTGTATATCTATGTATATATCTCTCTATCTATCTATCCATCTCTCTCCTTCCGTCTGAGTTGGTCATTCGTAATTCTTTCATTCTGTGTGAGTGTGTGTGTAAGAATCTTCATCCTTTGTCTGTGTGTGTGTGTGTGTGTGTGTGTGTGTGTGTGTGTCTGTCTGTCTGCGTGTGTGTGTGTGTGTGTGTGTGTGTCTCTGTCTTTATGTCAGTATGTGTACGTGTGTGTGTGTGTGTCTATATGTCTGTATATATTTGTTCTTTCTTGCTTTTTTTTCCATTCTTTTGGTTTACTTGGGCTGAGGGATTGTGTTGGTTTCCGAGTATGTGTACGTGAGTGTGTGTGTGTATCTGTGTGAGGGAGAGAGAGTGAGTGAGAGAGCTTGTATGTATGTGTGGGTGGGTGTGTGTGTGTTTCGACTATTTGGGAAAGGTCAGCCAGGAAATAGGAGTGGAAATGTACAGCCCATTTGTTCCAGCCCCTTTTAAGTTACAGAAGTTAGGGTTCACAATTTCTGTCCTACCTACTTGAAACAGAGTATAGTTCATCAGTAGATGACTTTTAAGGTGAGATGGGTCGTTTTTCTGGTACCATTTCTCCCTCGTGTTAAGCCCCATTTGTTTTGAGATTATAAGACGTTCGGACCATCAGTTTGGCAATTTTTACACCTTTCGCCGCATTTTGTGGTCAATTTTAAGACCTTTCGTGCCATTTAGGTGTCGATTTATTCCTGGCGAGCAATAGCGAGCCTGAAATTTTTAGAGGAGTCAGCCTTCGGCTGGGACATTCTTCTACCAAAAAATGTACAAATTTATCTTGAAGGGGGGTCTAGGGGATGTTTTTCGAAGCTTGATGGAGGTCTAGCGAGGAAACTAAGAAATAACTGAATAAATATATTAATAGACCAAAAAATCGGCTCATCTCCTCTTAAATTGATTCAAACTCCATGTGTACAGACACTTTGGCTCAAACATTCCTTGATTTTGGCCTTGTCACTCTCTCAACTCTGGGGGAGACGCTCGTCACAGGCCGTTTTGCCTTTTGTCTCCCTCATCCACATAGATTTGTTTATACTTTTTACAAATACTTTCTTTGCTCATTCAAAACAAAAATATATAATAATAATAATAATAATAATAATAATAATAATAATGTGTGAAATAATTAGACCCAATAATATAATATTGTCCATAGCCCAAATATCACAAAACTCATCAGATACAATGCTTCTGACGCTATTTGAGGGGAGGCAGACCGTTATTCTGAACCCCCTTCTCCCTAATGTTTAGCCCCACTAGTTTTGAGATTATAAGACGTTTGGACCATTAGTTTGGCGATTTTAACACCTTTCGCCCCATTTCGTTGTCAATTTTAAGACATTTCGTACCATTTAGGTGTCGATTATTTCCTGGTAGAAAGTACAAAGGAGTACAAAGGAAATCAAGCAACAACAGATCTAGTGACCCTTCTAGGTTGCTTGTCCTCCAAAACACTGAGGATCAAGTGTCCAAACAGTGGTTTAGAGTGGGTAAGGGAACATTGGAAAGGGAATTACTGCCCTGGAACTAATGTCCGTGGCAGGATTAGGAAGTTAGTAGAGGACAGATGGGTTAGTAACTGAGGGGGGATAAAATAAAGTTATTCATTTACAAACGCAGTCAGTCGCGGGTTTGATGAGAGATATTTGTCTAGGCGGAGTTTAAATGAATCAACGGTGATGCAGTCTATAACGTTTCGGGGAAGCCCATTCCACAAGTTGACAACTCGATTGAAGAAGAAATTCTTAGATTCGTGCGAGTTAAAAGATTTACCAATAATTTTGCAACCGTTTCCCCGCGTGTAATTAGATTGGTCGATAGTGAAGTACTTACTACAGTTCATATTGTCGATGCCTTTGATGATTTTGAACACTTGAATTAAGTCACCTCTTAATCTGCGCTGGGTTAAAGGAAATAGATTTAATTCTCTAAGACGCTCTTCGTATGGTTTGTTCTTTAGGCTAGGTATCATTTTGGTAACTCTACGTTGAACTCGTTCTAGCTTGTTTATATCTTTTTGGTAATAAGGGCACCAGGATTGAACGCAGTATTCCAGAAGAGAGCGGACTAAAGAATTGTAAAGGGTTAGGATAACTTCTTTGGATTTATGCTCAAATCACCTGCCTATAAAGCCAATTATTTTGTTTGCCTTCTTAACAACTTCTGAACATTGTTGACTCGGTTTTAGGTTACTCGATATTGTTACTCCCAGATCGGTTTCTCTGTTTACATTCTTAAGCTGAGTGCCATTCATCGAATAGTTTGCTTTCTCATTTAGGTATCCGACATGTAGTACTTTACATTTATCCGCATTGAAACTCATTTGCCAAATTTGGGCCCAACATGACAATTTATCTAGATTGTGTTGCATATCGTCAACTTGTTCTTTTGAGAGTACGTTATTTGCAATTTTTGTATCGTCAGCAAATTTTGAGATTGTACAGGTGAGACCCTCATCTATGTCGTTGATGTAAATTAGAAAGAGAATTGGTCCTAGTACCGATCCCTGGGGTACCCCGCTACTTACATTGGTCCATTTAGATGCCTTACCGTTTATGACTACCCTTTGCTTTCTGTTGCTGAGCCAATTTTCTATCCATTTCAACACACCGTCTTGTATTCCATGCGCTTTTAGTTTTAGCAGTAAACGTTTGTGGGGAACTTTGTCAAAGGCCTTTTGAAAATCAAGGTATATAATATCTACAGCTTTACTCTCATCGTAGAGGTTGAGGATATCGTGGAAGAAGTCTAAGAGGTTTGTTAAACAGGAACGTTTTTTACGAAAGCCGTGTTGAGTATCTTTAAGTATGTTATTTCCTCTAAGTGATTTACGAGTCTGTCTCGTATGACCGTTTCTAGCATTTTACATACAACTGAGGTTAAGCTAATTGGACGATAGTTACTGGGTAGGGATTTGCTGCCTTTTTTGAATATCGGTGTTACGTTGGCTAGCTTCCACTGATCAGGCATAGTTCCAGACTGCAAGGATTTATTGAATAGTAATGTCAGTGGTTTGGAGAGCTCATCCTTAGCTTCCTTTAGAACTCTAGGCGAGATTGTATCAGGTCCTGGCGTTTTATTTACCTTGAGTTTATCTAAACAATTCAATACTTCTCTCTCTGTAACGGTGATATTGCTTAGAACATCTGAATTATCAATCTGAATCGGCGATGGTGTAAGGATATCACTGAGGTCTTCTGTTGTAAAAACTGATGCAAAGAAGGTATTGAGGGCATTACTCATTTGTATTTCGTCTTTGGTGTATTCTCCATTTTCATCGACTAACGGTCCAACAGTTGAAGTAACTACTTTTTTCTTTCTAATATAACTATAGAATTCTTTCGGGTTTGTTTTACTTTGATTCGCAATATGTAACTCTAAGGTCTTTTTACTTTGCTTAATTAACTTTTTGGCTTTGCGTCGTAGCTCTACAAATTTCACCCGTTCTTCGTCATTTTGTGATGATTTTAATCTATCATTAGCAAATTTTTTAGCAAGCAGGCAGTTTGAAATATCTTTATTCCACCATTTGGGCTTATTAGTATGGCCTGGACGCCGTATTTTCGATGGTATGCAGTCTTGCACTGCTTTTAGGTAAGTGGTTTCGAATAACTTCCAAGATGTATTTATGTCGTTATTGTTAATTAAAAAGCTCCAGTCAGTTTCTTTAAACATAGCTCTAAGTTTATGGAAGTTTGCTTTCTTGAAATTTGGGACTTTTTCGATGCTGGTGAGCGATAGCGAGCCTGCAATTTTAAGAGGAACCGGCCTTCGGCCGGGACATTTGTCTACCGAAAAATGTACACATTTATCTTGAAGGGGGGTGGGGGATCTAGGTTTGTTTTCTTCTAAGAATGATGGAGGTCTAGGGAGAAAACTACAAAAATATATGAATAAATGAATTAATAGACCAAACAAACGGCCAGTCTCCCCTTAACCATTTCTGTACCGGTGACGTCCTTTACATTATATTGTGGCAACTATTGAACGATTGTATTCAACTTATGAAGGACGTATACCCATGAAAAGGCTACACACTATCGCAATTCATCCTTCTAGCTACCACATATGCTTCCTAAGCTTCATAAAATCGTCTAAATATAGCTGAAATAAAATGTAAAAAGACGTCACCAGTACAAAC
Source organism: Paralithodes platypus (assembly GCA_032716605.1). Classification (NCBI taxonomy): domain Eukaryota; kingdom Metazoa; phylum Arthropoda; class Malacostraca; order Decapoda; family Lithodidae; genus Paralithodes; species Paralithodes platypus. The sequence goes on from CM064538.1 coordinate 19,745,878, forward strand.
CGGGCTAATGTTAACACCTTTCAGTACCAGGGACGTCCTTTCTATCGTAATCTGGCAAACTATCAGACGATTTAATTCAGCTTAGGAAGGACCTCTAGCAATAATAAGGTTTGAAACTATCTCAACCAACTCTTTTGATTGCCACAGATCCTTCCTAAGCTGCACAATATCGTCTAAATATTGCTAGAATGAAATGGAAAAGATGCCGCCGGTAGAGAAGGAATGTGTGTGTGTGAGAGAGAGAGAGAGAGAGAGAGAGAGAGAGAGAGAGAGAGAGAGAGAGATAAATAGATATATAGATATATTACACAGCCCAAATATCCCTGAATAACCAAACACCATGATTCCGACACTATTTATTTTGACACTGGCCAAAAATCCTGGGAATAATCTGACAACACGCCCGACAGAAATGAGGATGGGGGCTGATAAATGGGAAATGTGAGAGAGTGAAGTACAAGGAGAAAGAAGGAAGGAGGAGAGAGAAGGGGAGATGGGATATAATGAACGATGATGTGTGAGAGAGAGAGAGAGAGAGAGAGAGAGAGAGAGAGAGAGAGAGAGAGAGAGAGAAGAAAAAAATGTGTGCATATGTGTGTGTGTGTGTGAGAAAGAGAGTGTGTGTATGCGTGTTTATAATATTATGTGTGTGTGTGTGTGTGTGTATGTATGTGTAAATAATTGATTCTACTCTGGCAGTAAGAACACGTAATGACACAGAAAGTACCTTAGGAGAATAATAAATATCGCATCCATTATACAAATGGTATTATTGTGTTAGGGCTTATAGAAAATAGATGTATAACTGTCCTTCCACACCTACCTATACCTACCTCACACACACACATACACATATAATTATATATATATATATATATATATATATATATATATATATACTTACCTACCTACCTAACAACTTACAAACCTACCTACCAATCTACCTAGCAACCTACCTACCTACCAACCTACCTACCTACCAACCGTCCTACCTACCCACCTACCTACCCACATACCTACCTACCAACCGTCCTACCTACCTACCCACATACCTACCTACCAACCAACCTACCTACCTACCTATCTACCAACCTACCTACCTACCAACCTACCTACCTACCTACAAACCTACCTACTTACCAACCTACCTACCAACCTACTTACCTACCTACCAACCTACCTATCCACCCACCTACCTACCGACCTACCTACTTACCTACCGAACTACCTACCAACCAAAACACAACCAACGAACGTCCAAATTTACAATATAATACCTACGTAATACCCGTCATTACTGCCTTAACCACCAGCACCACCACTATTATACTATCACCTCCAACACCAGATCTATACTCACCACCACCACCACCACCACCACCACACCACACCACACCACCACCACCACCACCACCACCACTCACCTCCAACACCAGATCTATACTCACCACCATCACCACCACCACCACCACCACCACCACCACTATTATACTATCACCTCCAACACCAGATCTATACTCACCACCACCACCACCACCACCACCACCACCACCATCACCACCACCATCACCACCACAATACCAACATCTCCACCACCACCACCACCATTATGCTATCACCTCCATCACCAGATCTATCCTCACCCCCACCACCACCCCCACCACCACCACCACCATCACCACCACCATCACCACCACCACCACCACTATTATACTATCACCTCCAACACATCTATACTCACCAAACACCACCACACCACCACCACCATCATCGCCCTCTCAAATAACCTCACCACCACCACCACCACCACCACCACCACCACAACACTCCACCACTAACAAGACACCATCACTACTACACACCAACACCACTAACATCAACATCAACACCACCACCACCCTCTCAACTAACCACGAACACCACCACTACCATTAATACCATAACAACAATACACCACCACTAACAAGACATCACCACCACACACCACCCCAACAACACCACCACCACCACCACCACCATAACCACCACAACATCATCACCACCCCCACCACCATCACTTCCTTGACCGTGCCATAATAGTTCATTGATCGTCAGCTAATAACCAGATCAATGCATTTATGTACAGAACAAGGGGGGGGGAGGAGTACAACGAAATGAGGGGGGGGGGGCAGGGGGGAGGGGAAGAGAATGAGGAAAGGGGTGGAGGGAAGGGGGTTTAGTGGGAATGGAGAGTCGACGAAGAAGAGGAATAGAAGTTTGAAGTTAATTAATTGAGTTTGGAATGTAAACAATTATATAATATTATATACATATAATTATATATATATATATATACTGTATACTGTATATACAGGTATATACATATATATATATATATTTATATATATATATATATATATATACTGTATATGTGTGTGTGTGTGTGTGTAATTGGGAAAAAGCATAAAGAGAGAGGGAGAGAAAATTACAAGTAGCATGCTCAATTCTTAAGTGGTGGGAAGAAGGAGCAATGAGAGAGAGAGAGAGAGAGAGAGAGAGAGAGAGAGAGAGAGAGAGAGAGAGAACTTACCCATTTAAAGGATATACGTAATTTTCATCATATTCTGGTTACCATTTGACGAATTTCTTTTGTTTGTAAGCTGCCTATAGGACTCAAATGGGTAAATACGATCTCAATAAACCCTCTTAAGTCCTCCTTAAGGGGAGATGGGTCGTTTTTTCTGGTCCCCCTTCTCCCTCATGTTTAGCCCCATTAGTTTTCAGATTTGAAGGTGTTTGCCCCATTAGTTTGTTGATTTTAAGGCCTTTCGCCCCATTTATTTGTCAATATTAAGACCTTTTGTGCTATTTAGGTGTCGATGTTTTTTTTTCCTGGCGAAAGATAGTGAGCCTGTAATTTTGGACGAACAGGCCTTCGGCCGGGACATTGTTCTACCGAAATATTTACAAATTAATCTACAAGGGGAATCTAATGGATGTTATTTGTTTTAGTTTGATGGGGGTCTAGGGAGGAAACTAGAAACAAAATCCATACATGAAAAATCGACCAAAATGTTAACAATCTCCCCATAAACTGGATAACATAATTTATATATTGTTGTTGCCAGAATCAAAGGTAAATACTGTAGGCGTTATTAATACGCTAGCTATGTAAACAATAGGCGTTATTAATACGCTAGCTATGTAAACAATAGGCGTTTTTAATACGCTAGCTATGTAAACAAAACAAAAAAACCCAAAACCCAAATCTCAGAGTAAATTAAGTAACACCCCGTTCTTAACATTAATCATCAATTACAAACCCCAATGCACTTGAATAAACTATTGAAAGCATATGGTCCTCCCGGGATTCCAACTCGGGACACCACACCCAGAACATAAGCATCTAAATAAATAAAAGTTGAAAATAAGATAGCTAAGCAGAAATAGAGGAACGCCAAAATCATATTAAGATTTAAGGGGATGTTTTTAGTTTGTTCCCTAGACCTCCATCAATCTTAAAACTACACACCCTTGACCGTCTTTCAAGATTATTTTGTAAATTTTTTGGTAGAAAAATGTCCCGGCTGAAGGCCGGTTCTATTTAAATTACAGGCTCGCTGTCGCTCGCCAGGAAAAAATTGACACCTAAAGTACACGAAAAGTCTTAATATTGACCAAAAAATTAGGCTATAGGTCTCAAAATCGCCAAACTAACTGAACGAACGTCTTAAAACCTCAAAACTAATATGTTAAACATGAGGGAGAAGGGGGTCCAAAAAAAGCGACTACCTCCCTCTTAAAGCTCTTGGGGAGGAGAGACATGAACCTTGGTGTACATGATTAACGAAGCAAGAACCAGTACACATAGATGTACACACACACACACACACACACACACACACACACACACACACACAGACACACATATGCACACGTACACACATATATACACCCTAATATTTGCCTGGAGGTTAACCCCTTCAGCACCATGACACGTTTTCACTTTTGATTCAGACTAATATTAGATGATTATATGTAGTTTAAGAAGGACCTATGTTACTAAGAGGGATTATATGTAGTTTAAGAAGGACCTATGTTACTAAGAGGGATTATATGTAGTTTAAGAAGGACCTATGTTACTAAGAGGGATTATATGTAGTTTAAGAAGGACCTATGTTACTAAGAGGGATTATATGTAGTTTAAGAAGGACCTATGTTACTAAGAGGGATTATATGTAGTTTAAGAAGGACCTATGTTACTAAGAGGGATTATATGTAGTTTAAGAAGGACCTATGTTACTAAGAGGGATTATATGTAGTTTAAGAAGGACCTATGTTACTAAGAGGGATTATATGTAGTTTAAGAAGGACCTATGTTACTAAGAGGGATTATATGTAGTTTAAGAAGGACCTGTGTTAATTATATGTAGTTTAAGAAGGACCTGTGTTAATTATATGTAGTTTAAGAAGGACCTGTGTTACTAAGAGGGATTATATGTAGTTTAAGAAGGACCTATGTTACTAAGAGGGATTATATGTAGTTTAAGAAGGACCTGTGTTAATTATATGTAGTTTAAGAAGGACCTATGTTACTAAGAGGGATTATATGTAGTTTAAGAAGGACCTATGTTACTAAGAGGGATTATATGTAGTTTAAGAAGGACCTATGTTACTAAGAGGGATTGAATGCAGTTTAAGAAGGACCTATGTTACTAAGAGGGATTGAATGCAGTTTAAGAAGGACCTGTGTTACTAAGAGGGATTGAATGCAGTTTAAGAAGGACCTATGTTACTAAGAGGGATTGAATGCAGTTTAAGAAGGACCTATGTTACTAAGAGGGATTATATGTAGTTTAAGAAGGACCTATGTTACTAAGAGGGATTATATGTAGTTTAAGAAGGACCTATGTTACTAGAGGGATTATATGTAGTTTAAGAAGGACCTATGTTACTAAGAGGGATTATATGTAGTTTAAGAAGGACCTATGTTACTAAGAGGGATTATATGTAGTTTAAGAAGGACCTATGTTACTAAGAGGGATTATATGTAGTTTAAGAAGGACCTATGTTACTAAGAGGGATTATATGTAGTTTAAGAAGGACCTATGTTACTAAGAGGGATTATATGTAGTTTAAGAAGGACCTATGTTACTAAGAGGGATTATATGTAGTTTAAGAAGGACCTATGTTACTAAGAGGGATTATATGTAGTTTAAGAAGGACCTATGTTACTAAGAGGGATTATATGTAGTTTAAGAAGGACCTATGTTACTAAGAGGGATTATATGTAGTTTAAGAAGGACCTATGTTACTAAGAGGGATTATATGTAGTTTTAAGAAGGACCTATGTTACTAATAGGATTATATGTAGTTTAACAAGGACCTATGTTACTAAGAGGGATTATATGTAGTTTAAGAGGACCTATGTTACTAAGAGGGATTATATGTAGTTTAAGAAGGACCTATGTTACTAAGAGGGATTATATGTAGTTTAAGAAGGACCTATGTTACTAAGAGGGATTATATGTAGTTAAGAAGGACCTATGTTACTAAGAGGGATTATATGTAGTTTAAGAAGGACCTATGTTACTAAGAGGGATATGTAGTTTAAGAAGGACCTATGTTACTAAGAGGGATTATATGTAGTTTAAGAAGGACCTATGTTACTAAGAGGGATTATATGTAGTTTAAGAAGGACCTATGTTACTAAGAGGGATTATATGTAGTTTAAGAAGGACCTATGTTACTAAGAGGGATTATATGTAGTTTAAGAAGGACCTATGTTACTAAGAGGGATTATATGTAGTTTAAGAAGGACCTATGTTACTAAGAGGGATTAGGCTATTGAGATCGTATTTACCTATTTGTGTCGTAGAGGTACATTATTAACTACTAAAGAAAATCGTCTATTGGTAACCAGGATATCATTAAAATTACGTAATTGTGGTGAATGGGTTAACCAATTCTACACACATGGTATGTACGTTTTTGACACACACACACACCCCACATACACACACACACACACACCACACATACACACACACACATACACATATACACACACATACACATACACACGCACACACACACTAGGGAGCGTAGAGTTACACTTAGCTACATATAAAAAACACATAAGGCGTTAAGGTACTCCTCTCTCTCTCTCTCTCTTTCTCTTTCTCTCTCTCTCTCTCTCTCTCTCTCTCTCTCTCTCTCTCTCTCTCTCTCTCTCTCTCTCTCTCTCTCTCTCTCTCTCTCTCTCTCTCTCTCTCTCTCACACACACACACAAACACATACATACACACACAGTGGCCGGTCACAGTAGCCGAGCGCACTAAGTCAACGTACTCTAGTCGCTTGACCCAGGTAGCGCGGGTTCGATCCCAGCTACCTGCCGGTGAGGTTTCTGTCAAAAACTTTCCGGGCTGTGAAGGTTAGGTGTACAAAGGAAATCAAGCAACAACAGGCCTAGTGACCCTTCTAGGCTGCTTGTCCTCCAAAACACTGAGGATCAAGTGTCCAAACAGTGGTTTAGAGTGGGTAAGGGAACATTGGAAAGGGAACTGCTGCCCTGGAACTAATGTCCATGGCAGGATTAGGAAGTTAGTAGGGGACAGATGGGTTAGTAACTGAGGGGGGGATCAAATAAAGTTATTAATTTACAAACGCAGTCAGTCGCGGGTTTGATGCAAAATATTTGTCTAGGCCAAGTTTAAAAGAATCAACGGTGCTGCAGTCTATAACGTCTCAGGGAAGCCCATTCCACAAGTTGACAACTCGATTGAAGAAGAAATTCTTAGATTCGTGAGAGTTAAAAGTTTTACCAATAATTTTGCAACCGTTTCCCCGCGTATAATTAGATTGGTCGATAAATACTTACTACAGTTCATATTGTCGATGCCTTTGATGATTTTAAACACTTGAATTAAGTCGCCTCTTAATCTGCGTTGGGTTAAAGGAAATAAATTTAAATCTCTAAGACGCTATTCGTATGGTTTGTTCTTTAGGCTAGGTATCATTTTGGTAACTCTACGTTGAACTCGTTCTAGCTTGTCTATATATGTTTGGTAATAAGGGCACCAGGATTGAACGCAGTATTCCAGAAGAGGGCGGACTAAGGAATTGTAAAGAGTTAGGATAACTTCTTTGGATTTATGCTCAAATGACCTGCCTATAAAGCCAATTAATTTGTTTGCCTTCTTAACAACTTCTGAACATTGTTGACTCGGTTTTAGGTTACTGTTACTTCCAGATCGGTTTCTCTGTTTACATTCTTAAGCTGAGTGCCATTCATCAAATAGTTTGCTTTCTCATTTTGGTATCCGATATGTAGTACTTTACATTTATCCGCATTGAAACTCATTTCCCAAATTTGGGCCCAACATGACAACTTATCTAGATTGTGTTGCATATCGTCAACTTGTTCTTTTGAGAGTACGCTATTCGCAATTTTTGTATCGTCAGCAAACTTTGAGATTGTACAGGTGGATGCGCCTCCACTGGGTTCCACCTGGTTCCCTGCCCACATTCTACCCCTTCTGGGGGTATGTAGGCGCCCTTGTGGCAGCCAGAGTAAAATCTGTTGACTACTTAGGATAAGTTAGGTGAAGGAGTTGTGTATTTTCAGCCTCATTGGCTGCCGGCTCGAAATAAACCGATTATTATTATTATTATTATTATTAAACACACACACACACACACACACACACACTTCCCCCTCACTTAGTCAGGCACACAAGCAAATGCGTAAATTTACTCCTCCTCCCACCAACACATGTACACAAACAGGTATATAAAGCACTCTAGGTCACGTTCATGTATACACACTATCTATCTATCTATCTATCTATATGCTCAGGCCCAATCCCCATTTTGGGGGTAGCCGACTCAAGACAGAGCAAGAACAGGGAAAACACAAAAACAACATAAAACAACAAATAAACACAGATAAAAAGCACAAACTCACACACATCCAGGTCACCCAGGAGAAGACCCAGAGACCAGGGTCACCAAGGTCGCTCCAGCACTCCCCCGGCCCCCGACACATATCACACATATCAACGTATTTACCTACACACACAGTCAGAATAATTTTACTAATATACACATACACACACATATACTCTCACTAATACACACATTTTTTTTTTTTTTTTTTTTTTTTTTTCTATATTCCAACTTACTTCCTCTCGGGCATTGGCTGAGAGCCTTAACATTCACCGCTTTACAATGAACAGTGAAACCCGTGAGGTCTTGTTCCAGTCTAGGGAGTGAGAGATGTGAAGCACGTAGAGTACAACGAGCACCTGCCATCTTGCCTTCACATGAGGCACGGTGCTCACTCATGGCCCGAAACGACCCCATCTCTGAAGCCATCTCGTTCCCGTGCTTCACTGTCTCACCCCCTACACTCGGACTCTCACACTTACACACACACAACGCCACCTGTTGAGCAGATAACTCACCAGGCATTGCACCCCTATAGCATATTTTGAATATGGGAATATTCATACAGTGCTATTTAATCAGGGAACAATGACGGTATTTTATTGACGTTTCGGTGGGCTTGTGGTAATGCACTGATACCAGGTACAGCACAAATTCCATCCCAATAATATCTTCCCATTGATACATCGGGATTTGAACCCGGGACCTTTGGATTATCAGGCCAGTGGCAAGACCACTCCACCACACCTCCCCTTACTCTTAATATACTCTTACTAACAGACACACACACATACATATTATACTCTCACTAACACATACACACACTTACATACCCTCTACTCTCACTAACACATACACACACATACACTCAAACCCTCACTAAAACATTCATTAGCACACACACACTCACATACACACTCTCACTAACACACAAACACATATACACCCTCACTAACACACACACGTACACATACTCTCACTAACAAACACAAACACATATACACACTCATACTCTCATTAACACATACACACACATACACACATACATACTCTCACTAACGCATACACACACACACACACACATACACACTCTCACTAACACAAACACACGCACATACACACACACACACAAGTACACAAAACAGGCAGAAAGC
>CM064538.1:19755061-19792561 GCA_032716605.1 Paralithodes platypus
GAGAGAGCTTCTATCCCCAGCGCAATATTAAAGATTATCATATTCATGGATGTACTATTTATCTCTCCAGTGAGGCGCTACATCCGTCTCTCTGTATGACATCAATTGAATCACACACACACACACACACACACACACACACACACAGACGCTACATCCGTCTCTCTGTATGATAATTATCAATTGAATAACTCACACACACACACACTCACACACACACACACACACACACACACACCGAAAAGACGAACTAAATAATATATATATATACCAAAATAACCTGATTACATTCTAGGCTTCTCAAAATAAAAACTAGATTAACAAGAGATGGAAAAGAAGACAAATAAAGAAGAATATAAAACCATTCCAGAAACCAACACACACCTTTTGTTTTTCTTTACACACGAGTTTCTTGACTGTATTTCTTCCCGAGTTTTTTTTTTTTTTTTTTTTTTTTTTTTTTAGCTGATCGGAATAGTGATGCGCTTAAGGGAGCCCGCCTCGCTTTTTTTCTCTTTCTCTCCCTCTCTCTTTGGGTTGTATCCATTCGGCCCCATTCAGCCTACTGTTATAAGACGTTTACCCCCATCCAGGTGTTAATATTTTCGTGGCGAGCGGTAGCGAGCCAGCATATACAGTATATAGTATTAGGGGAGGTGTGGTGGGAGTGGTCATGCCACTGGATTGGTAATCCAATGGACCCGGGTTCAAATCCCGATATGTCAATGGGAAGATATTATTGGGATTGAATTTGTGCTGTACCTAGTATCGGTGCATTACCACAAAGCCCACCGAAATGCCAAAAAAATACCCTCATTGTTCCCTGATTAAATAACACTGTATGAATATTCCCATATTCAAAATATGTTACAGGGGGACAATGCCTAGTGAGTTCACTGCTCAATAGGTGGCGTTCTGAGAGTGAGGGTCTGAGTCTGGAGGGTGAGACGGTGAAGCACTTGAACGAAGCAACCAGCCGCTTCAGAGATGGAGCTGCTTTGAGCCATGATGGATGCTTCGCATGTCTCACTCCCCAGACTGGAACAAGACCTCACGGGCTTCACCGTGTTGAGCGGTGGAATGTTCAGGCTCTAAGCCTATGCCCGAGAGGGAGTAGTTGGAATATAGAAAAAAAAAAAAAAAAAAAAAAAAATATGTTTGTGTTTTGACGCCAAGCTAAATTTGTAAATTTTTTCGATAGAAAAAGGTGTCCGGCGAAGCCGGATTTCTCCATACAAAGCTGGCTCGCTAACGCTCGCCAGGAAGATATCGACACCTGGACGGGGATAAACGTCTTGAAACAGTTGGTTGAATGGGGCCGAATGTAATAAAATTAATAAATAAATAATAAAATAATAAAATAATAATAATAACAGAATATAATGAATAGGCCTCTCGAAGTCAAGGGGCCTACGAACCAAATCACAGTTTCGAGTAATATGGGGTTAAAGTCTAAGAAAGGTACTGCACTCCAAAATTATACTCCTATGACAATATTATACATCAATGGAAAACTCTCGACCTGACAAATAAAAATGATGTTGGTGTTTTTTTCTGAAAATCTGAAAATAATAATAAAACACCATAAAACACCAAGGGGTGTGTTTTTTGTGTATCTGTGTTTATTGTTCAATTTAAATTCAAACATGATAATTTCAGAGTACTTGATAACACTAAGAAGCAGTTCAAATTTGAAAGCAATATTCCAAAAATTGCGTGTTTTATGCGTGTTTTTCGTTCGACATGTTTTATGGTGTTTTATCAAAACACAAAATGCATACAAATTATTATGGTAGTATGATCAAAAGAATGAGTGTACACATTGTGAAGAAAAATCATAGCAGTGTTTTTGTGGAAATCCGTAATTATTAGGTAAAACACCAACAAACACATAGTGGTGTTTTTTTATGTACCCGTAAATGTTATTCGATTACATTCATACTTGGAACATTACAACATTTTGCAATAACTAGGAGACAGCCGAGACATTTAAGCAAAATTCCTAAAATTGCGTGTTTTATGCGTGTTTTTCCATCTACCTGTTTGGTGGTGTTTTATTAAAACATAAACAATGCACACAAATTATATTATAGCATAATCAAAAGATAGAGTGTAAATAAATGGATGAAATCGTATCAGAGTTTGTGTGAAAATCTGTAATTCCTAAAAAACACAAACAAACACGTAATGGGTGTTTTTTTGTGTATCCGTAATTATGGGCCGATTTATTTCATACTCATATTTTTTAATAACCATGATGTAACTAAGAATTAGTCCAAATTAGAAAGCATAATTCCCATAATTAAATTTTATAATAATTTATTTTCATAAATTATAAGAAAAGACTTAGTTCCTTTGTGTTTGATGTGTGAACAATGGTAATACAATCATTATAAAGTTGAATATTATTTACCTCTAAACTGCTGCCCCATCCGCTTGTCAATGTGAGAGGTGGGAGGGGGGGGGGTGGGGGGGGTTAGTAATCGAGGATGTCATCGGCGGGGTCGTCGACATCGGATTCCTCATCCCTACTGTCGTGACCACCACCACCCAATGCATCCTGGGCAGCGAAGAGTTTGGTGTAGAAGTCCTGATAGGCCTGAGGTACAAACGTGGAGAGGTACTTAATGTGATTCAGCTTCTTTTTGTTCAGCACCACTCCATTGGGGTACCTCTTGGGCAGGGCGACCTTACATAGGTCAAAGGTGTCCGGGTTATACTTGTTGGAGCGGCCTTTCTGAAGCTTCCATTCCCGGGCCTCATAGAAGCCATCAGCATACCCACCTGACACCTTGATGCAGTGGGGGTGTTCGTTGGAGGCAATCAGTCGCTTGGCCGCCTTGAACCCCGATGCCGTCTGCCCGGCCTTCGAGACGTGCTGCTGAAGGACCTCGTAGTCCAAAAAGTCATCAGCAGACATACGGACAACGGTTAGGCAGGATCGGCCTTGCGACAGGACCTCATGTACTTGCAGTAGTCCTCCGTGGTGTACACCTCATGGGGCCGCTGGTGCTTCTCCAGCACACCAAAGTCACGGTCGCAGGGCAGGAAGGAGTGGCCACTCTCTAGGTAGTAGTGGTGTATCCCTGAGAAACGCTTGGAGTGAATGAGGCGAAGATAGAATAGTACAAGATTAATGTTTTTATTCTGGCCAGCACAGTTATCGGAAAATACGATTAGCTTGTACAATCCCTGGGCAGGTATGTGATTCTCGAGGAAGTGGTTGAGACAGCTAGCAACCTCGACTTACCCGCATTTGGCTTCACTCTCGTTCCAAACATAAAAATATGGATGTTTGGTTTTCAGGTTGTGTATTCCAAGATTGTATGTCCAGAGTTTACAGCGGTAATACTGGGCACTGCCAGACAACTTTGGGGTAGGTAGTGTCTGTTGTAGGTCGACTGCAATCGCTATAATCCCCGGACTCTTATCCTTTATGTAGACATTGATAAAATTCCTCCCAGCAGCTGCGTTAGCTTGGTGTGTATGGCGCTGTACAGAAGAGTTGCGATGGCATCTTGGTCTTTCTCTGGGTCGAGGGCTTGTATTTTAATTTTAAGGGTGTCACAAGTTGAACATGTGTCGCTACGAGGGGCTTGGATACTTATTTTCTATTCCTGGACCTTCGCCTTAAACCTGGACTCAATCATTGCATCCTTAGGGTGGTCCTTCGTCACTAAATAATCATGAAAAGCCTTGTAAAGTCCGTGCCAGGTTGATCCAGGGGCCAGGTAGAGTTGTTCGGGGTTCTTCATTCTAGAGTAGTGCGACTGAAGTGTGGGCAGCTCGTTACAAAAATCTCGCACCACAGTAAGGAGAATGTCACTGGTTTTGTTTGGTGGTTCTTTGCGGCCCCGCTGGTCTGGTGTCAGTGTCCCACTAGGTGAGGAAGCAGCCTTGGTCATCACATTACACACTCTTTTATGTGTAATGCCATGCATGTTCTCAAAGGAGACCATACACACATCTTGTTTAATATTATTGCTCATGACACTGTATGAACGAGTAACACTGCGACGGCTCTCCCTCCCTTTCACCCGCACTCTCTTACTCTCACAATCACTAACTCGGCACAGAATATAATTAGATTGGGCATCGTGGCTGCCCAGTCCCCAGTAAGCATCGTAAACTGTTTGCACATGATCCCTCCCCAGCTTATCATAGCACTTCATAGCACAACTACACGGGGGCCCCAAATCACGAGCCCCTACAACAGTGCCCTTACTAGAAACATACTCGCCACCACGATCTCTTTTACTCTTCTTAACTACACTTTTCCAGGTTTCAGGGTGCCGTTTTCTACTAGGCATCAACGGTGAACCTTCCCCCACATCTGAATCACTAGTATCACTCATTATTCAGCCTCAAACACCGTGCAAATTGGGTAAAAACAGGGAAAGCGAGTGAGCGTGACCAGTTAAAGACTCCCGCCATGTGACTGATGTAGAGAGGTGCGAGACGGCGGCTCTGATTGGCCGGGAGGCGCGACGTAAACACGCGGGAACATAGCCGCCCTCCCATTGGTCAGCCGCGCGCGGCGGCTAGGCCCATATACCTCCGCTTTGCCCTACTTCATCCGTACATTTATCGAGTCAAAACACGAGACGCTCAACCCTATGCCATGTGCACATAAGGGCGAAATTCCCAATTCGGTCTTCACAGCATGATAGAGCGTGCTGCCACCTATTGGGAACCAGCGAAAACTCAAATTCTGTGATTTGGTTCGTAGGCCCCTTGACTTCGAGAGGCCTCTGAAATTAATACAAGCCAGAGAAAGAGAGAAATGGAGAGAAAGATAAAACAAAAAGACGGTGACCCCCCTCCCTTGAGGGAGAAAGATGTGGCTGTGGGTGGTCACTATAGTCCGTTCATTCTAGGTTGGAGATAAATCGTAACCTCTAACCTCTGTAACTCAAAAAAGGCTAGAGCAAATGGGTTGTAAATTTATACCCGTATTTCCTAGCCAAGTACAATCGGGGGTATTAAGTGTCGTCATAGATTCCAGTGGCTTTCGCTCAAAAAGTGTTATTGGTATCTTTATAGTTACTGGGAAAAGTGCTTAACCCTCAGAGTATTAGTCAGTGTACGAAACTTTGTGAAAAATCTGACAACACTTATTAACCTCGACCGTACAGTATATATATATATATATTATACAAATTATACCACATGAGAGAGAGAGAGAGATAGTGTATGAGTGTGTGTGTGTGTGTGTGTGTGTGTGTGTGTGACAAGCGGATTAAGAGTTGGTGAGTTCCAAGTTAAGACGGACATTTTTTACAAGAGTTAGTTTGAGGTGGGTTCTAAATGTGTGTGTGTGTGTGTGTGTGTGTGTGTGTGTGTGTGTGTGTGTGTGTGTGTGTGTGTGTGTGTTTGTGTGTGTGTATTGTTGGTTGTGTGGCTGAATACTGAGTGTGTGTGATTGTATGTAGATGGATATTGGAGTGTGTGTGTGTGTGTGTGTGTGTGTGTGTGTGTGTGTGTGTTTGTGTGTGTGTATTGTTGGTTGTGTGGCTGAATACTAAGTGTGTGTGATTGTATGTAGATGGATATTGGTGTGTGTGTGTGTGTGTGTGTGCATGTTCGTGTGTGTCTGTGTGAATGAATATTAGTATGTAGATGGATATTGGCGTGTGTGTGTGTGGGTGTGTGCATGTTCGTGTGTGTCTGTGTGAATGAATATTAGTATGTAGATGGATATTGGCGTGAACGAACCTGAGGCGATTGTGGATATACTACGACTACAGTACGAGGGCGTCTTTAGCCACCCTCGAGGTGACAAAATAATAGACTCACCGACCGACTTCTTACACAAAGTATCCATGCCAAATCTAACGGACATTAAATTTACCACACATGATATTGAAAATGCTATAAAGGAAATTGGTATCCATGCAGCAGCAGGCCCGGATCAATTCCCGGCCGCACTTCTCAAGAATTGCGCAGCAGAGCTTAGTGCTCCTCTACAAATTTTGTATAGAAACTCTCTCGATTCTGGAATTATACCACAACAATTAGAATGTGCTAAAATTACACCAGTCCACAAAGGGGGTTCGAGGGGTGAAGCAAACAATTATAGGTCTATTGCTTTAACCTTGCATGTCATCAAAATCCTCGAGAAGCTATTAGTTAAAAATATGTCCATATACCTTGAAGACAAAAATATAGGCCTAATAAACAAGGACCAGCATGGCTTTCGGAACTGTTAGCTCACCATGAAAAAAATATAGAAGGCCTAGAAAATATAAATACTATCGACGTGGTCTACCTTGATTTTGCAAAAGCATTTGACAAGGTAGACCACGGCATACTCCTCCACAAGACACGAAGACTCAGGAATCTCGGGAAAACTTGGGGTGTGGCTGCACTGTTTCCTCACTGACAGGAAACAAGCTAGCGGTTGGTGGTGCAGTGTCCAAGCCATCCATCGTCACTAGTGGGGTGCCACAAGGGTCAGTTCTTGGACCTATACTTTTCTTGCTGCACATATCACACATAAATAATCATGTCATGCATTCGTCTGTTGGCTCCTTTGCTGACGACACTCGTGTATTAAGGGAAGTGTCTTCTACAACAGATGCTGATTTACTTCAGGCAGATCACACTACAATTTACTCATGGGCAGAGCAAAACAACACGTCCTTTAACAATAACAAATTTGAACACATGAACTACAGTGCAGACTGAATTATGAATATCCACACATACACAGCAGATGACAGATCTTGCATTGATACAAATGATCATGTAAAGGATCTCGGTATTACACTCAGCCGAGATGGTACATTTGGAATGCATATAACCAATGTGGCAAAGAGAGCTCGTAACCAAGCTGAATGGATCCTACGAACCTTCCGACCATGTGACACGATCCCCATGCTAACGCTCTACAAGTCACTGGTCATTCCACTGTTGGAATATTGCTGTCAGCTATGGAGCCCATGGAAGGTGGGAGAGAAGCAATTACTCGAAGCAGTTCAACGCTCATTCACCAATAAAATCTCTGCCATCCAACACCTAGACTACTGGGGAAGGTTAGAAATTCTTAAGCTTTTCTCATAAGAAAGACTCAGGGACAGATATGCCATCTTATATGTCTACAAAATTTTGATTGGCATCAAGACCAACAACCTTGATATAGGTTTTCACATCCATCAACGACTGGGCCGTCTCTGCCACATACAGCGGGTACACCCCAGAGCAGCCACTAGAGTTAAGTCGCTCAAGGAGAACGCCTTTGCGACACGAGGACCTCTTCTCTTTATCGCCCTACCCAGATATCTGCGTGACTTAACTGAACCAAGTCTCGAGAAATATAAAAATCAACTGGACAAATTCCCCTGGACACTACCTGATCAACCCAAACTGCCCCACTACCACCACCGCGCCGCTAGCAACAGCATCATGGACCAGCTGGCGCAGAGACGGGCAGATGGAATGTACTAGTGGTGGCGCATCAGCGTGACCACGGGCGGACAATACTGCCTGCAACTACTACCTACAGGACCTACAGGTGTGTGTGTGTGTGTGTATGTCTGTGTGTGTGTGTATTAGTGTGCGTGTATGTGTGTGTGAATGAATATTTATATGAAGATGGATATTGGCCTGTATGAATGTGTGTGTGTATATAATAATAATAATAATAATAATAATAATAATAATAATTATCGGTTTATTCTTCATTGAAGCCCTGAGGCTGAAAATCTACAGAGTTTTTCTTAAACCTAGGTACAGTACAATACTTATTCTACCTTAACTGCGAGGTCTCATGCGACCTTTGGCGACCGTGAGGTGCCTGGTTTCCCACCAAGTACATACACAGATGCACTTTGTATTGGTGAGAAGATGTGTAGGCTAACACAGGCTGATAGCAGCTTGGTTAGGGAGGAACCACGATACAATTCTCTCCGTCGCTATATCCGAAAAAAACTTTAGGATTCTGATGGTGGTTCGAACCGTCGCCCCGGCCCCTTGCGGTCAGCGCGAAACACAGCGCCTTATATCACTGGACCACAGTGACCAGTGTATGTGTGTGTGTGGGTGTGTGTGTGTGAATCTGAGAGTGTGTGGGTATGTGTGTGTGTGTGTGTGTGTGTGTGAATGTGAGAGTGTGTGTATGTGTGTGTGTGCGTGTGTGTGTGTAGGACGTCCTGGATTGACTGGTGTATAATTAGATCCGAATTGCTCCACGGGGAATATGAAGTCGGGAGGCGTGTCTTTTGTGTGTGTGTGAGAGAGAGAGAGAGAGAGAGAGAGAGAGAGAGAGAGAGAGAGAGAGAGAGAGAGAGAGAGAGAGCGAGAGTGTGTGTGTGTGTGTGTGTGTGAGTGAAATAATTGTGAGGGCAGATAATATATATATATATATATATATATATATATTATGTGGATTGATGTAGAGAGAGATTTTCATAGAATTACATAGATACACTGGCCACTCAGATCTTATGATCCCTGGGAGGTGGCCAGGACTTAATCCTAGTAGAGATTAAAACCCTAAGAAGAGGGGAAGGAAAGGATAGCAAAGCTCAAGGCTCTCTCCCCACCCAACGCTCCCTCCGGCAATTTGCCGTACATGAAAACAGTTAGAAATGAAAAACCTTACAGGGCTCGGAAATCGCCTGAAGGAATTTATAGAATAGTTTGAAATAGAAAGGAAATGGCATGCATACCTTCATATTTTTCTGCTCTTTTCAACTGAAAACAGAGAGAGAGAGAGAGAGAGAGTTATATATATATATATATATATATATATATATATATATATAGAGAGAGAGAGAGAGAGAGAGAGCGAGAGATAGATAGATAGATAGATATTCCACATACACCAAAACAACTATTTTGGGGTTAATAAACAAACTACTAATAGTAACCGAACAGGTAGAAATTGAGTAAAGGAGAGTAAGAATGAAAGAGTAAGTGAGACAGAATGAGAGAGTGTGAAATGATGAGAGTGAATGGGCGGACGTGATGACAAAATGAAAGCGAGGAGATTAAAGAGAGAGAGAGAGAGAGAGAGAGAGAGAGAGAGAGAGAGAGAGAGAGAGAGAGAGGGAGAGGGAGAGAGAGAGAGAGAGAGAGAGAGAGAGAGAGGAGTCTATAGCTAGGTAACTGTAAGGCAGCGTATTAGTCTCGTCCCATCTCACTCACTCTCTCTCTCTCACCCGCGGTACACAAAGGAATATAAAAGAAAAACAAACAGCAACAGGCAGACTATAATATTATAAATAGGCTAGCAGTCTTGATCCCGTACACGTCTTTCTTATGGTTAAGGGGGGATGTTTTTTTTTTGTTTTTTTGTTTTTTTTAAGAGACAATGAACGGAGGAAGGAAAAACACAGATAAAACAAAAAGGTCCATGTGCCTAAAGGCATCCTCCATTCATAAAATGTTTGTAACAACTGGATTTAAACATTTGTAGATTGTAAGTTTGTGGAAAGCATTTCGAGGGAAGTGAATTCCAAAGAGTAGTAGAGCTCTGGGGATAAATGAATTCTGATAAGCAGAAGTTCTGCATTGTGGAGGAGAAAGTGTAAATTCATGGGCGCTCTCAGCTGTCCTAGTTCTTCGGGGAAAGATGTGGAGAGGCGGCACAATTGAAGCAAGTTCCTCGGAACAATTGCTGTGAAAATATCTGTAGAATAATGCAAGGGATGCAACGTTTCTTCGTATGGATAATGTAGGAAGGTCCTGTGTGATTGCAGGGTTATTGATTAATCTAATAGCTTTATTTTGAATTTTGTCCAACTGCCTCAATGCAACCACTCCACTTCCACCCCACAGAGGTGAACAGTAATCCATCTGAGAACGCACATGACTTTTATATATCACGGCCAACTGCTCGTCAGTGAATAATTCTCGAACTCTGTACAGGAGTCCCAGTTTTTTAGAGGCATTCTTAGCAATGCTTCTAACATAATGTGTCCAGCTCAAGTTAGTAGTTAATGTTACACCGAGAATGTCAATGCTAGGGGAAGTGGGAATATTTACATAATTAAAAAATATATGGGAGTCAGTGAGATTCTGTCGGTTAGAAAATTTAATGTATTTGGTTTTCTGTGCATTAAAGGAAACTAGATTCTTTTGTCCCCATCTCTTTGCTCAGTTAAGGATAAATTTAATTTGTATATATACTGTATATATATATATATTGTATATATATATATATATATATATTGTATATATTTGTATATATACTGTATATATATATTTTTTTTTTAGTTTTCTCTCTAGACCTCCGTCAAGCTTAAAACATCACCCGCCCGAGACCTTCCTTCAAGATATATTTATACATTTTTCAATATAAAAATGTCCCGGCCTAAGGCCGGCTCCTCTTAAAGAACAGGCTCGCTATCGCTCGCCAGGAAAAAATCGACACCTAAATGACACAAAAAGTTCTAATATTGACAAAGAAATGGGGCGAAAGGTCTTCAAATCGCCAAAGTAATGGGCCGAAAGTCATAAAATCTGAACATTATTGGGGCTAAACATGAGGAAGCAGGGGGTTTGGGCCCCCCCCCCCAAAAAAAAAAAAAGAAAGGACAAAAGACCCCTCTCCCTGTCAATAACTCGCCTAATAGTAACCAGCATAACACGATATTTAGGATATATCGCCCGTACAGCAAGGGGTACAGGTAAAAGAATGACAGAGGGTGGGGGGGGGGGGGGGGGGGGGGTGGAAGGCAGAAGGAGGAGAGGGGAGGGAGGGAAGGACAGGTAGAAGAGGGTGGAGGTAGAAGAAAGGGGATGGAGGAGAGGGGATGGAGGGATGTAAGTGTGATAAGAAGGGGGAGGGGGATGGAGGGGGGGGGGGGGGGTAAGTGTGGTAAGAAGGGAGGGAGTGGGTTATATCAGACGGGTATTACCTTGGTGATTAATGAGGTCAGCCACCCCTCCTCCTCCTCCCCCCCCCCCCCCCTTCCGACCCCCTCCACCACTCCCCTCCCCCCCCCCCCCCCCCTCTCGCTCTCCGAACCATATTATTTAGGGGGAATCTAATCTAATCAACCCCTCTCTCTCTCTCTTCATATATATATACAGTATATACCACGGCGTGATAAAGAGTAGTTAACCTTTCTCACTCCTTGGTGTAGGTAACTAAAGCATGGACCCTCGTCCTAACTGGCTGTGGTTCAAATCCCGGTTAGGAGTAAACAATAATTAGTAGCTCACGTGTGTTTGAGAGATATACTTAATATATATTATTAGTAGTCCAAAAATCTTGACTACTAACCTCTTTATCTTAAAGAGAAATATAGTATTCGAACTAATATGTCTACTATTTAGGAAGAGTCAGTCGGGGAATAGGTGCGGCAAATTACAGTCCATTTGCTCTAGTCTTGTTTGAGTTACAGAGGTTAGGAATCAGGATTTCTGGCCTACCTAAAGTGGACATGGTATAGTGGACGAATACACCAATGGATGAAAACCTTTGTAGAGGAAGTGACTATAGTGCGTTCATTCTAGGTTGGCCAGAAATCGTAACCTCTAACCTCTAATAACTTAAAAAGAACTAGAGTAATCGAGCTAATGTTTCTACCAATTAGGAAGACTTGGTTAGGGAATGCGTGTATAAATTGACAACCTATTTGCTCTAGCCCGTTCTTAGCTACAGAAGTTATAGGTTACGATGTCTGTCCAACCTAGAATGAACGGACTATAGTGCCCACCCACAGCCACAGCCACAGCTCTCTCTCTCAAGCTCATCATTATTCCGATCATCTATATAACAACAGAAAGACAAAACAAAACTCGCGGAGAAATACAGTTAAGAAACTCGTGTGTAAAGATAAAGAAAAGTGTATTAGTGCCTAGAATATTGTTTACTCATATATATACATATACAGTATACATAATATTATAATATATATATATATACCGGTATGTATATATATACTGTATGTATATATATATATATATATATATATATTATATATATATATATAATGAGATATATATATATATATATATATATATAATATATAATATATATATATATATATAGTTTATAAAATATATATATATATATATATATATATATATATATATATATGCCGTATATTATATATATATATATATATATATATATATATATATATATATATATATATATATATATATATGTATTTATTTATATGTATCTATCTATCTGTGCATCTATCTATCTATCAATCAATCAATCCATCTATCTATCTATCTATTTAAACTATCTATCAATTCACGTACAAAAACCGAGGCCTAATTTTCTGTCTCCCTTCGCAGATCCACCCGAAGTCAAAGTGGAAGCTGGCTCGTCGCTGGATCTTAACCACATCAAGGAGGGGGATGACGTGTACTTCGACTGCCATATCAAGGCTAGACCGGACCCCCACAAAGTCACCTGGAGCTTTAAGGTAGGTTGAAGGGGGTGGATGGGGTGGCTTGAAGGGGGTTGAGGGAGTGGCTTGAAGGGTGTGGCTTGAAGGGGTGGATGGTGTGGCTTGGAGGGGGTGGCTTGAAGGGGGTGGTTGGTGTGACTTGAAGTGGGTGGCTTGAAGGGGTGGATATTTTACTGGATTTGTGGGGTTGGAGCTTAAGGGGTGATGGGTAATTTTTCTGGTAACCCCACAAAGTCACCTGAAGCTTTAAGGTGGGTGTGGGTTGAAGGGCGTGGGTATGGTGTGGCTTGAAGGGGGTAGGTGGATATGTTGCTGGATTTGTGGGGTTTGATGTGGATATTTTTTTTTTTTATGTGAGTGAGGGAGACAAAAGGCAGAACTGCCTGTAGCGAGGCGAAATGGGTCGTTTTTCTGGTCCCCTTTCTCCCTCGTGTTATTTAAGCCCCATTTGTTTTGAGATTATAAGACGTTCGGCCATTGGTTTGGTGATCTTATCACTTTTCGCCCCATTTCTTTGTAAATTCTTAGACCTTTGGTGCCATTTGCGTGTCGATTTTATTCCTGGCGACCGATAGCGAGCCTGACATTTTAAGAGGAACCGGCGTTCGGCCGGGACATTTTGCTACCGATAAATGTACAAAATTATCTTGAAAGGGGTTTAGGTTTTTTTTTCTAAGCTTCATGGAGGTCTAGCGAGGAAAATAAGAAATAAAGGAATAATTATTAGACCAAAATAACGGCCCATCTCCCCTTAATTAATGGATTTGTGTGAGTTTGTATCCAAGTGGGGTGAGTGATTCGACTTTTGTTATTTTCTATATGAATGAAGGAGACAAAGGGCAAAGCTGCATGTAACAAGTGTCCTCCCCAAGGTTGCAAGAGTGACAGAGAACTAAAATCAAGGTACGTTAGAGGTCATTTAGGTGTGTTGGAAAGAAGTGTGGTGTGCTTGTTAAGGGGGCCCACCTCGTTTTTTTTCTCTCTCTCTGGGTTGTATCCATTTGGCCCCATTCAGCCTACTTTTTAAGACGTTTACCCCAATCCAGATGTCTGTTTTTTCCTGACGAGCGCCAGCGAGCCAACATGTATTTTTAAATGTTTTTGTCAGCAGGCTAAATATCAATGTACAAAGTGTGTGGAAGTGGGTTGAACTATTGGAAGTAATTTGTTGTTATGTGTTCTATGTGTGAATATCAATACTAGCTGTAATGAAACGATCCATAACATTGGGCAGTCTTGATAGCGTAATGCATAAGTGCGCGGAATTTCGATGTGAGTATCCTAGGTTCGAGTCCTTGGAGTGCCACATGTATTTGTTGATTTCATTAATTGAGTTTAGAGGTGAAGTTGGTTGGTGGAAAAAACATAATAATTCAAGGTGTGTGTGTGTGTGTGTGTGTGTGTGTGTGTGTGTGTGTGTGTGTGTGTGTGTAGGGTGATTAATGAGCACCTTTGTCGAGCTAGGCATTGATCAACAATTTATTACAAGCCTATTATTTACATCCTTACCCTCTATGTACAGTCGGCCAAATAAGTGATGGCGCGGCACCAATTATATTTCGATCAATAATTGGTATCAGCACTATCTTAGCATAAATTCATCGTTTCGAGTGAGATATACAAACATGTTCCTATCTTTACACACCCTAATCAACATCTGACAGACATTAATACATCACACAGCGAGCAAAACGTAATGACAGCGGAGACACGACGTATTTTTCCAACCGTACAGTTGCCCTCTTAAGTTATGTTCCTCATTGTGATCTTATACATTGAAATATAATGCCCATGATTGAATATCGAGTGTAGTTTCGTATGCAATAGTGAAGGGGAGGTTTCCACTTGAGGGATTTTTTTTCGAACTTCCTTCTCCCTCATGTTTAGCCCCATTGCTTTTGCCCATTAGTTTGGCGATTTTAATACCTTTCGCCCCATTTCTGTCAATTTTAAGAGCTTTCGTGCCATTTAGGTGTCGATTTTGTCCTGGCGAGCGATAGCGAGCCTGTAATTTAAGAGGAATCGGCCTTCGGCCGGGACATTTTTCGACCGAAAAATGTACATATTTATATTGAAAGGGGGTCTAGGGGATGTAATTTTAAGCTTGATGGAGGTCTAAGCAACACACTAGAAACCTGCCCTTAACTCATCTGATTAGTTACCTGATAGTTAAAAAACACACTCGCAATTCCTTCATACTATTTTACTTTGATACATAAGATCATGACGAGGAACAGAACTTATGCGGCCAACTGTACTCCCGCGGTCAATACTCCTTTAGCTCCCCCCCCCCCCCCCCACCCGCTGGCTTTGATCTTTGTAATTAAGGGAAGATGTGTAGTTTTTTCTAGATCCCCTTTTCCCTTCTGTTTAGCCCTATTAGTTTTCAGATTTTAAGATGATTGCCCCATTAGTTTGTCGATTTTAAGACCTTCCGCCTCATTTCCTTGTCAGTATTAAGACCTTTCGATTTTATTCTTGCGAACGATAGTGAGCCTGTCATTTTGGAGGAATCGGCCTTCGGCATGGACATTTTTCTACCGAAAAATGTACAAATTAATCTATAAGGGGGATCTAATGGATGTTGATTTATGTTTGACGGAGGTCTGGGGAGGAAACTAGAAAAAATAATAAATACATAAAAAAATCGACCCAAAAGTGACCCCCTTCCCCCTTAAGGAACACCCCGTTCTGAACATTAATCCTCCATTACAAAAGTGACCCCCTCCCCCCTTTAGGAACACCCCGTTCTGAACATTAATCCTCAATTACAAAAGTGACCCCCTCCCCCCTTAAGGAACACCCCGTTCTGAACATTAATCCTCCATTACAAAAGTGACCCCCTCCCCCCTTAAGGAACACCTCGTTCTGAACATTAATCCTCCATTACAAAAATGACCCCTCCCCCCTTAAGGAACACCCCGTTCTGAACATTAATCCTCCATTACAAAAGTGACCCCTCCCCCCTTAAGGAACACCCCGTTCTGAACATTAATCCTCCATTACAAAAGTGACCCTCCCCCCTTAAGGAACACCTCGTTCTGAACATTAATCCTCCATTACAAAAGTGACCCCTCCCCCCTTAAGGAACACCTCGTTCTGAACATTAATCCTCCATTACAAAAGTGACCCCTCCCCCCTTAAGGAACACCTCGTTCTGAACATTAATCCTCCATTACAAAAGTGACCCCTCCCCCCTTAAGGAACACCTCGTTCTGAACATTAATCCTCCATTACAAAAGTGACCCCTCCCCCCTTAAGGAACACCCAAGTGACCCCTTAAGGAACACCCCGTTCTGAACATTAATCCTCCATTACAAAAGTGACCCCCTCCCCCCTTAAGGAACACCCCGTTCTGAACATTAATCCTCCATTACAAAAGTGACCCCCTCCCCCCTTAAGGAACACCCCGTTCTGAACATTAATCCTCCATTACAAAAGTGACCCCCTCCCCCCTTAAGGAACACCCCGTTCTGAACATTAATCCTCCATTACAAAAGTGACCCCCTCCCCCCTTAAGGAACACCCCGTTCTGAACATTAATCCTCCATTACAAAACAGTTAATTTGCATCCCCTGACATACGTTACAAAATATATATAACGAACACTCGCATTTGGCCTGGGTTAGAGTTTGGTAGTCATAGTAATCAAGATCCTACTTCATGGCATAACTGTCTTGATGGTGTAATGCTTAGAGGGTTTAAGGGGGGTCACCGTTTTTTTTTTTTTATCTTTCTCTCCTTTTCTCTTTCCCTGGCTTGTATATTTTCGGCCCCATTCAGCCAACGGTTTTATGATTTGTATCCCCATCCAGGTGTCGATTTCTTCCTGGCGAGCGATAGCGAGCCAACATTGTATGGAGAAATCCGGCTTCGCCGGAGAAGTTTTCTATAGAAACATGTACACATTTAGCTTTCTGTCAAAATAAAAATATATATATGCTGTCTCGCTGCCGCTCACCATGAAAATATTGACACCTGGATGGGGGTAAACGTCTTAAAACAGTAGGCTGAACGGGGCCGAATGGATAAAAGCCAAAGAGAGAGGGAGAGAAAGAGAAAAAAAGCGAGGTGGGCTCCCTTAAGATCTACTGTATGTGGTAGCCCAGATTCGAATCCCGGTAGGATCACATGCTTTTATATATTTCATTGTGAAGTGTTTGGTGTTGGGGATGAATTTGATATATTAGATTATACTTTCAAAATAAATACTTGCATTATCTATAGAAAAACAAAACAAAAATCCTTGCCACCTATGAAGAACAAATGCAAATATTTTCAGGCTTTTTACTTCTTTGTTGAGTATTATTATTATTTTGTATTAATATTATTATTATTTCTTATATTATTATTATTATTATTATTATTATTATTATTATTATTATGGTCTAAATAAGAAAGGTAAGTTGAAGAACCAAAGATGATCACGACCTTCAAGAGTGAATATACTCTCTCTCTCTCTTTCTCTCTCTCTCTCTCTCTCTGACAGTAAGTGACGGAAACAGGAAGGGAAGAGAGAGAGTAAGGGAGGAAGTGTGTTTGTGTGTGTGAGAGAGAGTACAAAGGAGTACAAAGGAAATCAAGCAACAACAGGTCTAGTGACCCCTCTAGGTTGCTTGTTCTCCAATACACTGAGGATCAAGTGTCCAAACAGTGGTTTAGAGTGGGTAAGGGAACATTGGAGAGGGAACTACTGCCCTGGAACTAATGTCCGTGGCAGGATTAGGATGTTAGTAGGGGACAGATGGGTTAGTAACATAACACAGTTATAAGTGATCTTTCGTATATCTGGGAAAAAGAGAGTAACGTCTTAGTAATATATATATGCAGTAATATATATATGCAGTAATATATATATGCAGTAATATATATATGCAGTAATATATATATGCAGTAATTTTTGATGAATCTGAGGGGGAAATAAAATATAGTTATTCATCTACAAACGCAGTCAGTCGCGGGCTTGAAGCAAGATATTTGTCTAGGCGAAGTTTAAAGGAATCAACAGTGATGCAGTCTATAACGTCTCGGGGAAGCTCATTCCACAAGTTGACAACTCGATTGAAGAAGAAATTCTTAGATTCGTGTGTGTTAAATGATTTACCAATAATTTTGAAACCGTTTCCCCGAGTGTCATTAGATTGGTCGATAGTGAAGTACTTACTACTGTTCATATTGTCGATGCCTTTGATGATTTTGAACACTTGAATTAAGTCGCCTCTTAATCTGCGCTGGGTTAAAGGAAATATATTTAATTCTCGAAGACGCTCCTCGTATGATTTGTTCTTTAGGCTAGGTATCATTTTGGTAACTCTACGTTGAACTCGTTCTAGCTTGTCTATATCTTTTTGGTAATAAGGGCACCAGGATTGAACGCAGTATTCCAGAAGAGAGCGGACTAAGGAATTGTAAAGAGTTTGGAAAACTTCTTTGGATTTATGCTCAAATGACCTGCCTATAAAGCCAATTATTTTGTTTGCTTTATTAACAACTTCTGAACATTGTTGATTCCGTTCTAGGTTACTCGATATTGTTACTCCCAGATCAGTTTCTCTGTCTACACTCTTAAGCTGCGTGCCATTCATTGAATAGTTTGCTTTCTCATTTTGGTATCCGATATGTAGTACTTTACATTTATCCGAATTGAAACTCATTTATCAAATTTGGGCCCAACATGACAACTTATCTAGAATGTGTCGCATATCGTCAACTTGTTCTTTTGAGAGTACGCTATTTGAAATTTTTGTATCGTCAGTAAACTTTGAGATTGTACAGGTGAGACCTTCATCTATGTCGTTGATGTAAATTAGAAAGTGAATTTGTCCGAGTACCAATCCCTGGGGTACCATCCATCCATCTATTAATCCACTACCCCTCTACTATCCACAGGGCTCAGAATTGCAGCAAAACGTGAGCGGTGGGGTGATGGAGGTAGGGAAGTCGTTGGTTCTACAGAAGGTGTCTCGGAGTCAAGCCGGACCCTACGCCTGTTCCGCTACCAACACCCAAGGCAGGAATACGTCCCTGGCCATCCTACTGTCCGTCAAGTGTAAGTAAATATAGATTGTGTAAGTACAGAGTGTTAGTTTGAGTTAAGCCCAATTTGTTTTGATATTTTAAGACGTTCGGCCCCGTAATTTGCCGGAGGATAACAGGTTTTTCACAATACGTAGACGGAGGTCTTTAAAAATGTGTGTTTTTTTTTAAAGATGTTTATCCCTATCCAGGTATCGATTTCTTCCTCTCTCTCTGGGTTGTGTTCATTTGGCCCCAGTCAGCCTACTATCTTAAGACGTTTATCCCCATCCAGGTATAGATTTGTTTCTGGCGAGCGGTAGCGAGCCAGCATATTTAAAAAAAAAAAAATGACAGCAAGCTAAATTTGTAAATTTTTCGATAGAAAAATTTCTCCGGCGAAGCCGGACTTCTCCACATAATGCTGGTTCGCTACCGCTCGCCAGGAAAAAATCGACACCTGGATGGGGCAGAATGGATACAACCCAGAGAGAGAGGGAGAGAGGAAGAAATCGACACCTGGATGGGGATAAACGTCTTAAAACATAGATAGATACCAACGCCCAAGGCAGGGAATACGTCGGTGGCTATCCTACTGTCTGTCAAGTGAAATTTTGTTTTGTTTTCTATATTCCAGCTACTCCCTCTCGGGCATAAGCTGAGAGCCTGTACATTCAACCGCTAATCATTGAATGGTGAAGCCCGTGGGGTCTCGTTCCAGTCTAGGGGGTGAGACAAGTGAAGCACTTTTAGCTGCAACCAGCCTATGCCATCTTGCCTTCGCAGGATGCATGGGGCTAAGTTGCCCACCCATGCCTCGAAGCAGCCCCATCTCTGAAGGTGCCTCGCACCAGTGCTTCACTGTCTCATCTTCTAGACTCGGACCCTCACTCTCAGAACGCCACCTATTGAGCAATGAACTCACTAGGCATTGTCCCCATGTAGCATATTTTGAATATGGGAATATTCATACAGTGCTATTTAATCAGGGAACAATGAAGGTATTTATTTGGCGTTTCAGTGTGCTTTGTGATAATGCACTGATACTAGGTACAGCACAAATTCCATCCCAAAAATATCTTCCCATTGACAAATCGGGATTTGAACCCGGGTCCATTGGAGTACCAGTCCAGATAGATATATAGATAGATAGATAGATAGTTAAATAGACAGATAAACATATAGTTAGTTATATAGATAGACATAAATATATATATATATATATATATATATATATATATATATATATATATATATATATATATATATATATATATACAGATAGATATATAGATAGATAGATAGATAGAGAAATAGATAGATAGTCAGTCAGTCAGTCATATTTATATTTCATATAAAGATACACAACGTATGCTTCTAACATATTGGGTTACAAAAGTAATACATATATATAACATAAACTATTTAGACATGTATTTTTGCTGATCCCAGTTCTCTACATTCATCAGTCGAGTGCATATTCATTTATTGTTCACAGTTAAATTTTGCTTTGCTGTTAGCAGAACGTAAAATGTATTGTGGGTGGGTTACTGTTCTATTTGAATTGTAACCTTTGATTGCATACGGTACATCTCTTTCTATCTGTCTCTCTATTGGTAAATCTTTTAACTCACACTAGTCTAAGAATTTCTTCTTCAATCGAGTTGTCAACTTGTGGAATGGGCTTCCCCGAGATGTTATAGACTGCAACACCGTTGATTCTTTTAAACTTCGACTAGACAAATATCTTGCCTTAAATCCAAGACTGACTGCATTAAATTTGTAAATTAATACATTTTTGTCTTTGTCCTCTATTATATTACTAACAACTGTCCCCTTCTAACATCTCCAAACCCTGCCACTGACATTTGTCCCAGGGCAGTCTTCCCTTTCCATTTTCCCTTACCCTCTCTAAATCACTGTTTGGACACCTGACCATCAGTGGTTTGGAGAACAAGCAGCCTTAAGGGAGTCGCTGGATCTGCTGTTGTATGATTTCCTTTGTACTCTCTCTCTCTCTCTCTCTCTCTCTCCACAGACCCATCTCCCATTTTATCTGACTCAGGTGTTACTTTAAATTCATACACGCACACACAAACACACCCCAACTCTTTTTCATATTTTAAAATGCATATCCTCTTTCGACCTCCGCTTACTCATATAAGGGGAGGTAAATATTAATTTATATATATATATATATATATATATATATATATATATATATATATATATATATATATATATATATATATATATTTACTTATATATTAATTTATTAATTTATGCATTTATTTATCTATCTAATCTGAATGAAATCGTCTAATAATTGCCAGAATATAATGAAAAGGACGTCACCAGTAATGAAAGGGTTAAGGGGGCATGGTTAACTTTTTTCGTCCATCAAACTATTAAAAATATCCATTAGATCCCCTTTCTAAATTAATTTGTACTTTTTTCGAAAGCAAAATGTCCATGTCGGAGGCCAGTTCTTCCAAAATTACAGGTTCGCTATTGTTCGCCTGGAAAAAATTGACACCTAAATAACACAAAAGGGCTTATAATTGACGACAAAATGGGGCGAAAGATATTAAAATTGCCAAACTAACGGGCCAAACGTCTTAAAATCTAAAAAATAATGGGGCTAAGCATGAGGTAGAAGGGGGACCAAAAAAACTACCCATCTCCTCTTAACCCGGGAACGGCGAGAACACTCTTACGAGGTTTTGGTGGGCAAAGGCGACAAACCGCTCAAGATCCAAGGCCTAAAAAAAAAAACTTTTAAAAGGCCCCAGTAACACTCAAAATAAAGTAATGTGTGATTAAGTGAGATAATTCGTCTCCATACCTCCTATCACTCCTCCACATGTGTCAAAACCCCCTCCTTCCCCCCCCATTCAATTATCACCTATTTTTCCTGTGATTCCCTTGTTTATCGGTGTATTTACCGCGCCAATATCTCCAAACGAGGTCCCAAGGTGTGGTCAAACCTGTGTCTAGTGCATGGGGAAAGAGAGAGAGAGAGTGTGAGAGAGATCTGTCTGCCTCTAGGCTTCGGAGAGGGAGGGTATACGTCGCGTCCACCTCACATTTCATGACTGGAGGCTCGGCAATAATTTGGGATTTACACCCCCAAATGCTATTCCCACTTGTTTTATTACTGTTACATGTTAATATATTCATATTAAACGGAAAATAGTCGCATATGAATAAGTATTAACGATATTTATCGTAAAATTACGATTTTAGGCGGGAATGAAGCCTAATATTGTCGCCTAGTGGTCGGGTGTTCAATACATACAGCTCGCGCTTACCGGGTTAAGTTTATATTTCTCCCCTTCTGTTTTCAATCACGCTCTCTGCACATTTACTTTTTCTCTCCTCCGTAATGCTCAAAGTATTTTCTTTTTGTACCGGGATTTTCACTTTTCCTGCACTATTTTTCATTTCCTAATCATGAATATAACGTGTTGTGCAATTCGTTTCCCTGTGTTCGAAAATAGTTATAGTTGTTTCATATTTTTCTACTGCATGCACTCTTAGTGTATTAAAAGTGATGACTCATATTTTTGACATGGAGGTTTTATAATATTTTTGTTATATAAATCTCAGAATTCTGCTTACAGTTCACAGATAGTCAAGGTATATATATATATATATATATATATATATATATATATATATATATATATATATACAGTATATACAGTACCATAGACTACAGTAGATCAGGGCGGGTGCCCAACCCCGAAAGGGGTTGAAATAGGGGAGCTATCCCCCCCGCCAAAGGCGGCTTTCTAGGGCCTTTCCTAGCTGATGCTGAGAGGATTGGGTTCTAGTCATATGGTGATGGGCTGGTCTATCAGAGTGAGAACTGAGCGATCTCTGCCATACCCATAGCTTACTCCTACTGTTCCTTTTACTTATGTATTTCCTAGATCTCAAGTGACGGTGCCTTTTCCGTGGATTGACCTCCCAATCTACCAAGATTGGAAGCCAGAGCGTCACATTTTTACTTTGCCCCTCAACTTTCTCTTCATAATTGCCGAGGGGCACAGGGACCTGGGTGGGGCTTTGGTTTCCCGGGCGTTTCCGCATCCTCCTCGGCTCAACGCCATGGAGCGGCTTCGGTCACCCAGGCTTTATTGTGGTAGGCGGGGAGGGTTCTGTGGGGGCGCTCGGTTATGGCCTTGGCCTTGCTCGGGGCCTTGGGGCTGTTCGGCCTGGCAGCTTGGGGAACAACAACAACAACAGCAACAGTAGATCTGGACTGGACACGAAAATGGAACTTTGCAGTAAGGGACCCAAAATCGGAGAATGAAGCCCCAAGTTCGAACCTTGAAACCGCGAAAATGTCACATTTTCACTGTTTCGAGGTTCTGAATTTGGGGGTTCGTTCTCTGATTTTGGGTCCCTTACTGCAAAGTTCCATTTTCGTGCCCAGTCCAGATCGACTATAGTCTATGACAGTACATATACTGTATATATATATATATATATATATATTTATATTATTTATATTATTTACTTATTTTAGCAAGATAACTTGAATATATATGTATTTAATTATGGCCAAGACTATGTGCTTTAAGTGTTATATACTGTATAATTATATAAACATCACATAATTTTATTATCTGCCAGGATATCTAGGTGTTGGTCTGTTATTAGGTGATAATCTAGCTCCTCACACGCCATCATCGCCTTACCCACGAACCAACACCTCCTACCTTGTAATTATATACATAGTGGCACAATATATATATCGCTCTCTCTCTATCTCTCTCTCTATCTCTCTCTCTTTCTTGGCTTAAAAAGGTTCAAACACACAATTGGACGTAACCATAATTATGTATTCAGTACCTACAGCTCTCACGTACTCTCTCGAATATACTCAACCTGTATCTGTGTTGGTGGTGTAATGGTTTAGATGTTTATGTTCTAGGTGTAGTGTCCCGAGTTCGAATCCCGGGAGGACCATATGCTTTCATGAGTTTATTCAAGTACATTGGGGTTTGTAATGGATGATTAATATTAAGAACGGGGTGTTATTTAGAGGTGATTTACATAAGCTGCATATATACCTCGTAACATGTATATTTTGTATTCATCAAAACATATTAAGGATGCTTAGGTTTGTGTATAATAAAGTAAATTTACATCAGTAAAGAAAACAAAATATTAAACAATTTAATATCTGGCGGGTCTGAAGTTGACTGCCTTGCAAATTTCCCGCCTTCCAGTATTGTGATGACGTCATAAATCCCATGATGACGTCATAAATCCCGATAGTTGTCAGGCAACAGAAATTTACCTTTAACTTGACCCTATTTATTTTATGTTAGGGGCAAATCTAAGGATATTCCCGATAATGGTGTAATACTAGAGCATTTATCGTTCTGCTAGATAACTTATCTCACTTTTTAATCATCTTTGTGTAATTCACCTTTAATACCTCCTCTTTCGTGCAACACCCCTCCCAAGTATCCCACTCTCACGTACCCCCTTCTCAAATCCCCCCCCCCCCCTCCCCTCCTCACTCTAGGTAATGTACCCTTATCGCATACAACTTTCCTCTCAAAGACCCCCCTGCCTCTTACGTACCCCCCTCTCACCTACCTCTCTCACGTACCCACAGACGCCCCAGTGTGCCGTGTAGAGCAGAGTGACGTGTACGGCGTAGGAAGGCACGAGAAGACCACCGTGACGTGCCGTGTGGAAGCCGACCCCCCGGTCAGCACGTACCGATGGGCCTTCAACAATACCGGAGAGTTCGTGGATATCCCCAGGTAAGAGAGAGAGAGATAGAGAGAGAGAGAGAATAAGAGTGAGAGAGAGAGAGAGAAAGTGAGAGAGAGAAAGTGAGAGAGAGAGAGAGAAAGTGAGAGAGAGAGAGAGAAAGTGAGAGAGAGAGAGAAAGTGAGAGAGAGAGAGAGGTATTGCCTTGGTTGCTTTACGTGATAGATAGATAGATATAGAGAGATACAGACTAATAACCCACTCCAACAGCTTCCCCTCTCCAACACCCCTTATACAGACTAATAACACACATAACAAAGCCACTCCAACAGCTTCCTCTCTCTCCAACACAGATTATATTATATTATATTATACAGGCTAATAACACACATAACAAAGCCACTCCAACAGCTTCCCCTCTCTCCAAAACTCCTTTTCCCCTCTCTACACTCTTCAGAAAAGAAAATAGGAAAAGTAGAATGTAGCTACGAGGTGCCGTTGTAAAGGCTTATCCCTCAATACCTTCACCTGAGAGTGAGACTGAGAAAGTGAGAGTGAGAGTGAGAGTTAAGCCAGTATCACACGACCGCCTTTTCACTCAATATTTATCCTCAACACTGGTCTGGCAGCTTATGAGGTAAAAATTTTAAGGGGGGATGGGCCGGTTTTCTGGACCACTTTCTCCCTCATGTTTAGCCCCATTAGTTTTCAGATGTTAAGATGCTTGCCCCATTAGTTAGTCGATTTAAAAACCTTTCGCCCCATTTCTTCGTCAATATTTAGACCTTTCGTGCTATTTAGGAGTCGATTTTTGCCATGGCAAACGATAGTGAGCCTGTAATGTTGGACAAACCGGTCTTCGGTCGGGAAATTTTTCTACCGAAAAATGTACAAATTAATCTAGAAAGGGGATCTAATGGATGTTTTGTTTTAATTTGATGGAGGTCTAGGGAGGAAACTAGACAAAATAATGAATACATGCAAAATTAGCCCAAAAAGTGAACCATCTCCCCTTAAAATCATCCACCACCAGTCTAGTTTCCAATACTGGTGCAAAATATTCCAGAAAAGTTGCCAGAAAAATGTTGATCATCGAATGTTGACTATAAAAGCTCTCGTTTGATACCAGCTTTAGATTATAGTCTATTCGCTGTAAGTAGGCGAGAAATCATGACCTCTATCCTCTGTAACTCAAAAACTACTAGAGTAATCCAGCTAATATTTCTACCAATTGGGAAGAGTCAGTCAGGGAATAGATGTGAAAATGTACAGCCAATTTGCTCTTGCCTTTTTTGAGTTACAGAGGATATAGGTCATGATTTATTGCCTACTAACAGTGAATAGACTATAGTACCCCACTGGAATTCCGTACAGAGGGGCCTTCAACAATACCGGAGAATTCGTCGATAGTCCCAGATGAGGGGTGATTGTGTTTGGGGGTGGGTTGCTTTACGTGACTGAGAATCTGAGTGAGTGGCAGAGTGTGTGTGTGTGTGTGTGTGAGAGAGAGACAGAGAGAGAGTTGATATTCCCAGATGAGGGGTGATTGTGTTTGGGGGTACTGGTTGCTTTACGTGACTGAAAATCCGAATGAGTGGCAAAGAGAGAGAGAGAGAGAGAGACAATATTCCCAGATGAAGGGTGATTGTGTTCGGGGATACTGGTTGCTTTACGTGACTGAGAATCCGAATGAGTGGCAAAAAAAAAAAAAGAGAGAGAGAGAGAGAGAGAGAGAGAGAGAGAGAGAGAGAGAGAGAGAGAGAGAGAGAGAGAGAGAGAGAGAGAGAGAGAGAGAGAGAGAGAGAGAGAGAGAGAGAGAGAGAGAGAGAGAGAGAGAGAGAGAGAGAGAGAGAGAGAGAGAGACAGTATATATATGATGGGCTTTCAACAATACCGCAGCAGTATTTTGTCAATGTTCCCAAGTGGAGTGTGATTGTTATATCGGGATTTTGTTTTTGTTTTTTGTGTTTGTTTTTGTGATGATTATATTTAGCTTTGGTGATTGTTTGATGTCATTGTTTGATGTCATTGTTTGATGTCATTGTTTGATGTCATTGTTTTCCCTTTGTTGATGATTGTGGTTAGTTTAAGGGGGGTCACCGCCTTTTTTTCTCTTTCTCTCCTTTTCTCTCTTTCCCTGGCTTGTATCCATTTGGCCCTATTCAGCCAACTGTTTTAAGACGTTTATCCCCATCCAGGTGTCGATTTCTTCCTGGCGAGCGATAGCGAGCCATCATTGTATGGAGAAATCCGGCTTGGCCGGAGAAATTTTTCTATCGAAAAATGTACAAATTTAGATTGCTGTCAAGAACAAAAATATATATATGCTAGTTCGCTACCGCTCGCCAGGAAAATATTGACACCTGGGTGGGGGTAATCGTCTTAAAACAGTAGGCTGAATGGGGCCGTATGGATACAAGCCAAAGAGAGAGAGAGAGAAAGAGAACAAAAAGCGAGGTTGGCTCCCTTAAGTAATTGCTTTCTGTCATTGTTTCATAATGATTGTGGTTAGTTCTGGTGATTGTTTTCTACCATTGTTTTTTTTTTTAATAATTGTGATTATTTTTGGAGATTGTTTTTTGCGTTTGTTTCTTGTTGTGATGATTGTGTTGAGCTTTGATTATTGTAATGGTTGATTTTCTTTGGTGGGGCATGTATTCGGTGATTGTTTTTTGTCATTGTTTTAGTGATGATTGAGGTGAGTTTTGATTATTGTAATGGTTGAGTTTCTTGGGTAGGTCTTCTATAATATGACTTGGAGGATAATGTATTGAGAGAGTTTGGTTCAACCTATTGTTTACCGTGGGTGTGATTGATTGTCTGTATGATGATTGTGGTGGGTTGGGTGGGGGGGGGGGGGGAAGTGGGGGGCTGGTAAGGTTAAACAGGATAGGTTGGGGTATGTGGAGGAGATAGGGTCGAGTCACTCCAACCCTGGAACAAGACATATTCCAACGCAAGTCCGTCGAGAGTTCATGTTTTTACACACCACGGCATTTATTACAGACTAGCACTCTAGTTCACGTGTATTTGTGAGATATACTTGATATATATACACACAGGGTGTTTCAGTTGATGTTTTCATAAATGACAGAACGTGATCGTCAGACAAGTATAAGACTATTTTATTCTATGACGTTCGGGATGAGTATTTATAGATACGGAGATATTACACATCAAAATTTATCGATAGATACAAACAAAATATAGTATAAAGGGTAAAAACAAATGTTTCAAAGCTAGCGCAGGGCAAATAGGCTTTCTTTGCATGTGGATAACATGGTTAGAAAAGTGTTTCGGAATCACTAGGGATTCGAGTCCTCAACCCTTGAATGGAATATATTTTTTTTATCATTCCTACAGCGATTCCAAAACACTTTTCTAACCCTGTTATCCACGTGTAAACAAAGCCTTTCTGCCCTGGCTAGCTTTGAATATTCGTATTTACCCCTTTTTCTTTACCCCATTTTTTTTATATCTATCGATAACTTGATAACTTTTGATGTGTAATATCTCCGTAATTATTAATACTCACCCTGAACGTCATAGACTAAAATAGTCTTATTATTGCCTGACGATTATGTTTTGTCATTTATGAAAACATCAACTGAAACAAGATTATATTATATAATATAATATATATAGCATATATATATATATATATATATATATATATATATATATATATATATATATATATATATATATATATATATATATATGTTACTAATTAAAAGCTACTCACTGTTTGCATTCTCAAATTAAATGTCCAGCCCCTTCCCTTTATGTCCATAGGAATGACTATTAGCATGAGGGTGTAATGGTCGAGTAATTGGTGCTAGAGGGTAATTGGACCTGTTACCCTACACCCATACGCAGGAAGCTCATTGCTAAATGCTTAAAGTAATATGGCAGCATATAATAATAATAATAATAATAATAATAATAATAATAATAATAATAATAATAAACAATAAAAACAAAACATGAAATTATAATACTCGAATACATACTGTATATTAAGACATAAACAAATAGTGAAGGTGGTTCTGTGAAGGTATTGAGGAACAAGCCTTTACCAAAAAAATAAAAATAAAAATTATGTATATATATATATAGGCCTATATACAGTATATATAATTATATATATATATATATATATATATATATACAAACTTAATAGATAAATATATTAATTCTATAATAATAAAATATAAAATTAGAGAATTATGATCAAAGCAAGGACTAACACACACACACAAACTCTCTCTCTCTCTCTCTCTCTCGCGCGCGCGGGCGCGCGCGCGCGCACACACACACACACACACACACACACACACACACACACACACACACACACACACACACACACACACACATACACACAACACACACACACAAACACACATACACAACACACACACACACACACACACACACACACACACACACACACACACACACGTCACTGGACGCAAAATAAGTTTACACGTAACAAGAACACTTTTGTATGAATTTCTTTTCCACCCTAGTCAAGCCGGTATCACACGAGCGCTTTTTCCCTCAACATTTATCCTTACCACTGGTCTGGCAGCTTATCAGTTTAACTTTTAAAATACTTCAGTTACCTAAATTCGTCATTCTTTAGTCTAGTTTCCGATGCCAGTGCAAAATGTTCCAGATATGTTGCCAGAATGTTTTGGTTATCGAATGTTGACTATAAAAGCTACCGTGTGATACCGGCTTCAGTACCCCCCCCCCTCCCCCCAACCCCCCGTGCGTCTGAAAACGACGTCATGACAATACTCGCACAAACACCCCCAGAACTCCAGGAATAGTAGTTAGAATGTGGGGGTTTAGCCCCTTATTGAGATTTTAAGACAACTGTGTTTTTTTCTGGACCCCCTTCTCCCTCAGGTTTCGCCCATTATTTGGTATTCTAAGAACTTTTCGCCCCATTAGCTTTACGATTTCAAGACCTTTCGCCTCATTCTTTGTCAATATTAAGACCTTTCTTGCCATTTAAGTGTCGATTTTTACTTTGAGAGAGACATCGAGCCTGCAATTTAGGAGAAACCGAAATTATTCTATCGAAAAATGTATATATTTATCACGACGGGGGGTCATCGGGGTATATTATTAAGATTGATAGAGGTCTAGCGAGCAAACTAAACCTGTCATTTCAATACTCACACAAACCCAGGGAATAATTTAACCCCCTCAGCATGATCTTCTTACCCTTGAATCTGGCTAACGTCAGACTATTTTATGCAGCTTAACACTCAAAGAGCGGCTGGTGGAGTATATTTCACCGTGCCGCCCAGCGGGTTTTTTTTTTACCATAAATGGCGTTGTTTCCGTGCTCTTTTTCATGCATAAACAAGAGCCAGAGCGTAATACAATTATGTATCCCTGAAAGGGCGTAAATTGAGCTTTCCAATGACACTAGAACCATCCTTCTACGATCACTGGTTGTCTTGCAACAATCGTGCAACCGAAGGGCAAAATCGCTAAAATACGGTAATTTCGTTACATAATTACGTGTGTAGCGAGGGAGGGAGGGTGGAGTAGTGTGGAGTACATGTCAGTAGACCCACGGCGGTCGTGGCGAGCGGTCATGAGGTAACCTACGCTCCGCCCGTTGCTCGTCTCTCTCTCAGAGCCAATATTGCGCCAAAATTGCACACAGACTTAAGTCGGGCCCCGCCACGTAGTCCACATTTTTAGATACGGACTTAAGTCGGGCCCCGCTAAAGAAGAGTTAAGAAGAACCTATGCATATCGGAGGGTTTATTGACATCTTGTTTATCCCTATGAGGAAAAGAGGTATTTCATATACTGAAGAAAATCACCTGATGGTAACCAGAATATGATGACAATTACGTCATCGTGCTGAAGGGGTTACAAAATTAGGGGTTTTAGGTATAGTTTTAAGGAATTTTGGGGGTAACAAGGAAGTTTTTGGATTTTAGGGATAAATTTGCATGAGATAGACTAAAATGTAGCAATAGATAAAACACACATGCATTTAATAAAGGGACACTACACCTTCTTAAGGATGGTTCACTTTTTGGCCGATTTTTGCATGTATTAATTATTTTTCTAGTTTCCTCCCTAGACCACCCTCGAATTTAAAAAAACATCCATTAGATCCCCCATCTAGATTAATTTATAAAAAAAAATTGTAGAAAAATGTCCTGGCCGAAGGCCGGTTATTCCAACATTACAGGCTCACTATCGTTCGTCTGGAAAAAAATCGACACCTAAATAGCACGAAAGGTCTAAATATTAACGAAGAAATGGGGCGAAAGGTCTTAAATCGACTAACTAATTGGGCAAACATCTTAACATCTGAGAACTAATGGGGCTAAACATGCGGGAGAAAGTAGTCCAGAAAACCGGCCCATCCCCCCTTAATGGGTGTTTTTTGTTTTGCTCCCAAGACCTCTATCAAGCTATAAAATATTACCCCCAAGACCCCCATTCCCGATAAATTAGTACATTGTTCGGTAGAAAAATGTCCTCCTAAATTAC
This sequence comes from Paralithodes platypus, assembly GCA_032716605.1. NCBI lineage: Eukaryota > Metazoa > Arthropoda > Malacostraca > Decapoda > Lithodidae > Paralithodes > Paralithodes platypus. Next base: position 19,785,721 of record CM064538.1, read on the forward strand.
AGGCTCGCTATCGCTCGCTAAGAAAAAGTCGGCACTTACATGGCACGAAAGTCTTAACATTGACAATAAAGGGGCGAAAGGCCTTAAACTCGTCAAACTAATGAAGAGAACATCTTAATATCTCAAAAACTAATGGGGCTAAGCATGAAAATCTCCCCTTAATGCATATATGAAACTTGTGAACACTAGAAGGGGCAGTATCATAGGGTAAATATCATATAAACAAACCTAATTAAACGAATACACAAAATGTAGATTCTATCTATCTATTGCCGGACGCCGTGATCCCCGAAGGGGTGGCCACGAACGAATTGCCCTCATGCACCTCTGTCCCCAGTCAGTTGACATCCCTCCTCCCATCCAGCACCGCCTTCATCCATATTCTTCTTAACTCCATCCTTTCACCTCTCTCTCAGTTTACCTCTCCTTCTCTGTCCTTCCACCTCACTCTCGTACACTCTCTTAGTCATTCTCTCGCTTCCCATAAGTTCCACATGGCCAAACCATCTCAAGATGTTCCTTTTCACACTTTCCAGCACGTATACATCCACACCACACCGCTCTCGTACTTCCTCATTCGTCTGTCTATCCCTCCATATAACTCCGCACTCACTTCTCAAGTAAAAGGGCCCTCACACAGTCAGGAGTGCGAGCTAGTGGGAGTCTAACAGGAGTCACTAAAAGTCGCTAGAGTCACTATATGAGTCATCGATTTTCACTGAGAGCGAGTGGGAGTCTAACAGAAGTCGCTATGAGTCATCGATTTTCACCGCGAATAGGCCCGCGAGTTCGAATTTTCTCCTACTCCTAGTGACTCTAGCTCGCACTCCTGACTGTGTGAGGGCCCCTTTACTCATTTCCACCCCTCTCACCTTTGGTTTGTATCTCTCTAACAACGTCCATGCTTCACTCCCGTATGTCAATGTCGGGATTACCACATTATCATGAAGGACTTCTTTAATTCCATGCTGACCACCCAATTTCTTGTCACTGTTTTCAGCGTTCCTACAAGCCTCTTCCCCTGTTGCACCCTCTCCTGCACTTCTTCATCCATACTCCCATCTTTACTCAACACACTGCCCAAATAGTTAAATGAGCTGACATTCTCCATAGCCTGACCATTCAACCTCCCCTCACACTCTGTGACTGCACCCCTTTCAAAGGTCGTAACCTTGTTCTTCCCCGCATTTACCTCTAGATTCCGGTTTTCACACACTGTTCCAAACATATTTACCAGACCCTCAACTCCCATTCACTATCGCTCATCAGAACTGTATCATCGGGAAACAGCAGTACAGGCAACTTCCACTCGTTTCCTTCACTTATCAGCGGTACATCAACATTCATTGCTCTTCCTTGTATTTCTTTCATGACTCCATCCTTATATATATTGAACAACCGCGGGTACATCACACAGCCTTGCTATAACCCAACATTCAGATCAAAGAACTCACTCTGCTCATTCTCCACACGCTCAGACGCCTTTGCACCCTCATACATGCTATTCACTGTTTTCAGCAACTTGCCATCTACTCCATAATATTTTCAGTACCTTCCACAAACCCTCTCTATCAACTCTGTCATAGGCCTTCTCCAAGTCCATAAAGGCAGTGTAATGTAAAGTACAGTACACATATACAAGAACAAAGTTAATATTCGAAAAATATATGAATAGAAAACAAAGCAAACAAATTCGCAAAGATTGTCTATCAAATACACTACTTCCCCAAACGACAAAGACACCCCGGTATTGCCCATTTTCTAAACACCAAAGGGGCCACTGTCATAAAAGAAAATGCGAACATGAAAAATGGTCGCCCAATTTTTGCGAACAGCCCCTCCGGTGGAATGTCACATCGCATCCTACCATTACTTGGCCGATATTTATTTAACAATATTGCGGCCCTACATGACTCCCTTTTACGGTTAATCAATGTTCTCCGTTAATTAATAGTATTGTAATGTTTTCCACGACATTCATTGTACATTATGAGCTTGTCAAATATACACGAGGGTTGTTGGACTTGGCTTGTTTGTTTATCAGTTGTTAGTTTGTCACACTATATATTTATGTTTATTACTTATATATTATTATAATTTATAAATCTAATTAGATACTGTTTTTCCAGTAAGTATAATTTCTTCATTATCAAGTATATTGAGCAATGGGAAGTATGTGGAAGATGAGAAATCTCGGAATGAAAGTAAAAAGTGCAATTTATCAAGGAATTGTTGTGCCAACAGTGATGTGTGGGGCTGAGACATGGGCTCTGAAGGAAAATGAGAGAAGAAAGGTGGATGTGATAGAGATGAGCTGCTTGAGGAGTATGTGTGAAGTTACTCATAGAGACAGATTGAAGAATGAAGAGATAAGTAGGAGAGTGGGGCAGCAGGAACATTTATCAGCCAGAGTGGACAGAAGGGTGCTGAGCTGGTATGGTCATGTTGAACGAATGGAAGCTGAAAGGCTTACAAAGAGAATATGTGAGTCAGATACAAGGGGAGATAGAAGGGCAGCAAGACCCCATTGAGATGGAGAGACTGTGTAAAACAAGCTTTGGATGATAGAGGAATGACTATAGATGGAGAGACTGTGTAAAACAAGCTTTGGATGATAGAAGGGCAGTAAGACCCCATTGAGATGGAGAGACTGTGTAAAACAAGCTTTGGATGATAGAGGAATGACTATAGATTAGGCAAGGGAAGTGGTGGTGGACAGCAAGACCCCATTGAGATGGAGAGACTGTGTAAAACAAGCTTTGGATGATAGAGGAATGACTATAGACGGAGAGACTGTGTAAAACAAGCTTTGGATGATAGAGGAATGACTATAAATGGAGAGACTGTGTAAAACAAGCTTTGGATGATAGAGGGATGACTATAGATTAGGCAAGGGAAGTGGTAATAAACAGGAATGAATGGAGAATGCTTGTGATTATATGAGTGAACACATGGTCATTTGGGGGAAGGGGTCGGGCGCAAGTGGGACTAAATAATAGCCCATCAGGTGCCTGGCCCGGGGAGACGGTTTATATGAAGGGTGCGCCTGGAAGTGTGGTGGGCGGGCTTGTGGTTTCGCTCTGCTGCATATCTGCCTGCCGAGATCGGAACCTCTCCGGGTGGTCGGGGTCCGGGGTAGCGCTGGAGGGACCTTGGTGACCCTGGTCTCTGGGTCTTCTCCTGGATGACCTAGATGAGTGTGAATTTGTATTTTGTTTTTTTGTGTCCATTGTTTTCTGTTGTGTTGTCCCTATTCTGGCTCTGTCTTGAAAGGTCAATAATAGCTGATAATAACAATAAATAATTGCTCAGACAAACACACACACACACACATACACACACACACATATACACACACACTACCTCTCCCTCTCTCTCTCCCTCATACACACACACACACACACACAAAACAGTATACTAGTGTTAATCAGAATTCGGCATTACGCCCAATAATGGTCGCTCAGCCCAATTTAATATCAATGAATTGCATTTCAACTTGTTCATTATTGTGCTCGTTATTTCCAACATATGGTTTAAGGGGAGATGGGTAGTTTTTCTGGCCCCTCTTCTTCCTCATGTTTAACCTCATTAGTTTTCATATTTTAAGACGTTCGGCCCATTAGATTGGCGATTTTAAGACCATGTGCCTTATTTCTTTGTCAATATTAAGACTTTTAGTGTCATTTAGGTGTCGATCTTTACCTGGCGAGCGAAAGCGAGCCTGTATTTTAAGAGGAAGGAAGGAGGGGGAGAGGAAAGGGGAGAGGAAGGGGTGGGAGATGAGAGGGGCGGGAAAGGAAGAGGGGGGGGGGGGGAGAGGGAGGGGAAGGGGGGAGGGGGGAAGGGGGCAGGGGTAGAGGAGGACCAAGTTAACGCCCCCCAAAACAAACGACCCAGCAACCAAGAACTATTGTGTGGAGAGAGAGACATATATATAGATAGATAGATATATGTAGATAGATAGATAGATAGATAGATGGATAGATAGAGAGAGAGAGAGAGAGAGAGAGAGAGATAGAGAGAGAGAGGGAGAGAGGGAGGGAGGGAGGGGAGGGGGGGGCAGTGCTTCCCCGATTTTACGATGGCTAGTTAGTTTCCGGTTTTTGATGAACCGGCCGTGCTCCCCCTTTGAGAATAATGGCCTCGCGGAGTAGCATATGGCCCGGGATTAATAAGTCATTACCTTAGTACAGTCGGCCGCATAAGTCGTGTCTGCGCTGTTGTGCTCCCTGGGTGCTGTATTAAGGGGACACTGACTGCTTTTTTGGCCTATAAATTAATTCATTCATAAATTCTTAGTTTCCTCGCTAGACATCCCTCAAACTTAGAAAAACATCCCTTATAAGCCCCTCTCTAGATGAATGTGTACATTTTTCGGTATAAAAATGTCCCGGCCGAAGGCCGGATCCTCTTACAATTACAGGCTTGCTATCGCTCGCCAGGAAAAAATCGACACCTAAATGGCACGATAGGTCTTAAAATTCATAACGAAATGGGACGAAAGGTCTTAAATCGCCAAACAAATGGGCCGAACGTATACAAAATCTAAATAATAATGGGACTAAACACGAAGGAGAAAGGGGACCAGACAAACGACCGTCTCCCCTTAATGTCTGTCGGATGTTGAATAGGGTGTGTAGAGGTAGACGCGTGTTTGTATATCTCACTCCAAACGATGAAGTAATGATTATATAGCGCTGATACCAATTATTGATGAAGTAATGATTATATAGCGCTGATACCAATTATTGATGAAGTAATGATTATATAGCGCTGATACCAATTATTGATGAAGTAATGATTATATAGCGCTGATACCAATTATTGATGAAGTAATGATTATATAGCGCTGATACCAATTATTGATGAAGTAATGATTATATAGCGCTGATACCAATTATTGATGAAGTAATGATTATATAGCGCTGATACCAATTATTGATGAAGTAATGATTATATAGCGCTGATACCAATATTGATGAAGTAATGATTATATAGCGCTGATACCAATTATTGATGAAGTAATGATTATATAGCGCTGATACCAATTATTGATGAAGTAATGATTATATAGCGCTAATACCAATTATTGATCGACATATACTTGGTGCCGTGACATCACTTATTTGGCCGACTGTACGGCAACATTCGCGGTGGAGAATGGGTATGGTATGGGATAATGCAGTGTAGAGGCGCTTCCAAAAGTACGTATATAGGCTATACTATATATATATATATATATATATATATGCAGTATATGTATATATATATATATTTATATATATATATATATATATATATTATATATATACCCGTGCAGGGACTCATTCTGATCTCTCTCTCTCTCTCTCTCTCTCTCTCTCTCAACTCCCATCATCCCCACCATCTCCTATTCTCCCTCAATATTTCTCCATCATTCTGTCCTTCTATCCTTATCATTCTCTTTCCTCCCCAACACCTCATTATCCCCCACAGTAATTCCCCAGGCTGAAACTTTTTCCCAAGAAAACAACACACTGAAAGCCGCAACGTGTGATTAACGTTCCGAGAGTGAGGGTCTGAGTCTGGAGGGTGAGACGGTGAAGCACTTGAGCGAAGCAACCGGCCGCTTCAGAGATGGAGCTGCTTCGAGCCATGATGGGTGCTTCACATGTCTCACTCCCCAGACTGGAACAAGACCTCACGGGCTTCACGGTGTTGAGCGGTGGAATGTACAGGCTCTCATCCTATGCCCGAGAGGGAGTCGTTGGAATATAGAAAAAAAAAAAAAATAATAATAATTACTACCACAGCTTTCACTACTTTGGTCTTCGTTTGTGTGTGTGTGTTTTTTTTTTTTTTTTCTTTCTATGTGAGTGAGGAAGACAAAAGGCAGAACTGCCTTTAGTGAATGCCTCCCCCAGAGTTGAAAGAGTGACAGGGCCAAAATCAAGGGACGTTCGATCCAAAATGCCTGGACACACGGAGTTTGAAGCAATTTAAGTCATAGGAAGAGGGAAAGACTGATTCTGGGAGAGAGCTCCAGAGCTCAGCAGTTGAATAGAAGAAAGACTGAGAATAGCGTTTCACTCTTGGGTTGGAGAGTTGCACAGAGTAGGGGTAGGATTGTGTTGTTAGACGGGTACTACGTACCCTACGTAGAGGAGGTGGTATACACGGGGAAAGCTCTGAGGAACATTGATTATTGTAGTAGCGATAGAATAGCAAGAGAGATGCAACATTGCGGCAAAGAGAGAGATTGCAGAGAGTTGGTGAGTGGACGGGAGTTAATGATACGGAAGGCTTTCCTTTCTACTTTGTCTAGGAGTGCGGTGTGAGAGGATCCTCCCCACACATGTGAACAATACTCAATACAAGAACCACTGTGCCCCTGTACAGAGCAAGAAGCTGTGCAGGGGTAAAGAACCCGCTGAGGCGGTTTAGCACACCCAGCATCTGGGAGGCTGTCTTATCAGGACTGGTAATATGGTCCTTCCAAGTGAGAGCAGAAGAAAAGGAGACACCGAGAACATTGAGAGAAGATGAAGGATTAATTTTTGTATTGTTGAAGTATAAGGGATAGTCCTCTGGGAGTTTTGAACGGGTAGTAAGATGAAGAAATTGGATTTCGGAAGCATTAAAAGTAACAAGGTTTTCCATGCCCCAATTGGAAATGGTAGTTAGATCAGAAGATAAGTGTTGCATGGCTTCATTACGTTTGCTTTTGAGGGATTGCTGTTTGTGTGTGTGTGTGTGTGTGTGTGTCTGTGTGTGTGTGTGTATGTATGTGTGTGTATGTATGTATGTGTGTGTGTGTGTGTGTGTATGTGTGAGTGTGTGTGTGTGTGTATGTATGTGTGTA
>CM064538.1:19797561-19802936 GCA_032716605.1 Paralithodes platypus
TTCTGATCTACGGTACTCCCCTGTGAGCGACTTGGACTACGGGACCCTTCTGTGCTGGGCCACCAATCCTGTCGGCACCCAGCGCTCCCCCTGCACCTTCACCGTCTTCCCCGCGGGCAAGCCGGACGCCGCCGCCTCCTGCATCGCCTTCAACGAGACGGAGGGCAGCGTGAGTGTGTCCTGCGAACCGGGCTACAGCGGCGGGGTGGACCAGAGCTTTCTCGTGGAGGCGTGGGATGACGGGGTGGTGCGAGCGACGGATACCAGCGATTCTCCTCTTTTACATGTAAGTAATCGTCTAATGGTAACCAGAATACGATGCAAGTTACGTAATAGTGGTGAAGGGGTTAAAGAAGTGAGTTCCCATCCAGGTGTCAATATTTTTCTGGCGAGTGGTAGCGAGCCAGCATATATATATATTTATATATATATATACCGGTATATATTTATTTATTTATTTTTTTTTTTACAGCAAGCTAAATTTGTACATTTGTCGATAGAAAAATTTCTCCGGCGAAGCCGGATTTCTCCATACAATGATTGCTCGCTATCGCTCGCCAGGAAGAAATCGACACCTGGATGGGGATAAACGTCATAAAACAGTTGGCTGAATGTGGCCGAATGGATACAAGCCAAAGAGAGGGGGAGAGAGAGAGGGATTACAGTGGCGGGGTGAATCAGAGCTTTCTCGTGGAGGCTTGGGATGACGGGGTAGTCATAAAGAATCCGAGAGGAGGGTTGGGATGACGGGGTAGTCATAAAGAATCCGAGAGGAGGGTTGGGATGACGGGGTAGTCATAAAGAATCCGAGAGGAGGGTTGGGGTACTTCATAAAGAATCCGAGAGGAGGGTTGGGATGACGTTGGGTAGTCATAAGAATCCGAGAGGCTTGGGATGACCTGGTAGTCAACCTAACCCCGAGACCCCCTTCAACCTAACCCCCAGACCCCCTTCAAGCTAACCCCGACCCCCTTCAAACTCAACCCCCCCTCAGACCCCCTTCCCGCTAACCCCCAGACCCCCTTCCAGCTAACCCCTCAGACCCCCTTCCAGCTAACCCCTCAGACCCCCTTCAACCTAACCCCTCAGACCCCCTTCAACCTAACCCCTCAGACCCCCTTCCAGCTAACCCCCCAGACCCCCTTCAAGCTAACCCCTCAGACCCCCTTTCAGCTAACCCCCCAGACCCCCTTCAAGCTAACCCCTCAGACCCCCTTCAACCTAACCCCTCAGACCCCCTTCCAGCTAACCCCTCAGACCCCTTCCAGCTAACCCCTCAGACCCCCTTCAACCTAACCCCTCAGACCCCCTTCAACCTAACCACTCATACCCCATTCAAGCTAACCCCTCAGACCCCCTTCAAGCTAACCCCTCGGACCCCCTTCCAGCTAACCCCCCCAGACTCCCTTCAAGCTAACCCCTCAGACCCCCTTCCAGCTAACCCCCAGACCCCCTTTCAGCTAACCCCTCAGACCCCCTTCAAGCTAACCCCTCAGACCCCCTTCCAGCTAACCCCTCAGACCCCCTTCAACCTAACCCCTCAGACCCCTTTCCAGCTAACCCCCCAGACCCCCTTCAAGCTAACCCCTCAGACCCCCTTCAAGCTAACCCCTCAGACCCCCTTCAACTTAACCCCTCAGACCCCCTTCAAGCTCACCCCTCAGACCCCCTTCAAGCTAACCCCTCAGACCTCCTTCAAGCTAACCCCTCAGACCCCCTTCAAGCTAACCCCCAGACCCCCTTCAAGCAAACCCCCAGACCCCCTTCAACCTAACCCCTCAGACCCCCTTCAACCTAACCCCTCAGACCCCCTTCAACCTAACCCCTCAGACCCCCTTCCCGCTAACCCCCAGACCCCCTTCCAGCTAACCCCTCAGACCCCCTTCAAGCTAACCCCCAGTCCCCCTTCCCGCTAATCCCTCAGACCCCCTTCCCGCTAACCCCCAGTCCCCCCTCAAGCTAACCCCTCAGACCTCCTTCAAGCTAACCTTTCAGACCCCCTTCAAGCTAACCCCTCAGACCCCCTTCAAGCTAACCCCCAGACCCCCTACAAGCTAACCCCCAGACCCCCTTCAAGCTAACTCCCCAGAACCCCTACAAGCTAACCCCCCAGACCCCCCTTCAACCTAACCCCTCAGACCCCCTTCAAGCTAACCCCTCAGACCCCCTTCAAGCTAACCCCTCAGACCCCCTTCAGCTAACCCCCTCAGACCCCTTTCAGCTAACCCCTCAGACCCCCTTCAGCTAACCCCCCAGACCCCCTTCCAGCTAACCCCTCAGACCCCCTTCAACCTAACCCCCTCAGACCCCCTTCCAGCTAACCCCTCAGACCCCCTTCCGCTAACCCCTCAGACCCCCTTCAGCTAACCCCTCAGACCCCCTTCAGCTAACCCCTCAGACCCCCTTCCAGCTAACCCCTCAGACCCCCTTCCAGCTAACCCCTCAGACCCCCTTCCAGCTAACCCCTCAGACCCCCTTCCAGCTAACCCCTCAGACCCCCTTCAGCTAACCCCTCAGACCCCCTTCAGCTAACCCCTCAGAACCCCCTTCCAGCTAACCCCTCAGACCCCCTTCCAGCTAACCCCTCAGACCCCCTTCAAGCTAACCCCCAGACCCCCTTCAACCTAACCCCTCAGACCCTCTTCAACCTAACCCCTCAGACCCCCTTCAAGCTAACCCCCCAGACCCCCTTCAAGCTAACCCCTCAGACCCCCTTCAAGCTAACCCCTCAGACCCCCTTCAAGCTAACCCCCAGACCCCCTTCAAGCTAACCCCTCAGACCTCCTTCAAGCTAACCCCTCAGACCCCCTTCAAGCTAACCCCTCAGACCCCCTTCAAGCAAACCCCCAGACCCCCCTTCAACTAACCCCTCAGACCCCCTTCAACCTAACCCCTCAGACCCCCTTTCAACCTAACCCCTCAGACCCCCTTCCCCGCTAACCCCCAGACGCCCTTCCAGCTAACCGCTCAGACTCCCTTCCAGCTAACCCGTCAGAGCCCCTGCCAGCTAACCCCTAGACCCCCTTCAAGCTAACCCCCCCGACCCCCTTCCAGCTAACCCCTCACACCCCCTTCCAGCTAACCAGACCCCCTTCCAGCTAACCCTAGACCCCCTTCAAGCTAACACCCCAGACCCCCTTCAACCTAACCAGACCCTCTTCAACCTAACCCCTCAGACCCCCTTCAAGCTAACCCCCAGACCCCCTTCAAGCTAACCCCTCAGACCCCCTTCAAGCTAACTAATACCCTCAGACCCCCTTCAAGCTAACCCCCAGTCCCCCTTCAAGCTAACCCCCAGACTCCTTCAAGCTAACCCCTCAGACCCCTTCAAGCTAACCTCAGACCCCTTCAAGCAACCCCCAGACCCCCTTCAACCTAACCCCCCAGACCCTCTTCAAGCTAGCCCCTCAGACCCCTTCAAGCTAACCCCTCATACCCCCTTCAAGCTAACCCCTCAGACCCCCTTCAACTTAATCCCTCAGACCCCCTTCAACCTAACCCCTTAGACCCCCTTCAGACCCCCTTCATACCCCGTGCTACCGCCAGACGCTGCAGACGCTCTGTCAACGCTCTCACGATATCGATCATAATTTGAGTATTAACTACTCATCCTCTTCATTCTTGTGCATGAAAGGTGGTTAAGAGCACGTTTAACCATCCTGTAGCTTAGTAAGTAACACTGCACGATATTTCGCTGTGTATTGACTGAAAAACTTTGTGTTTATCACAAGACTCCTGCTCGGACAGGGCGCCACTAGCGCCATCTATTGTTTTGTTTTGCTTTGTAAACAAACGCTCTCTTATTACTATTTTATATAAAATCGTAGCCCCTAATTTTACCCATTACCTACTGTAGTAAGTATCAATTTAACTGCCTTGTATGTAAGTAAAGCTTTGCATATTAATTTGCTAATAAACAATATTGTTTACTAACTAACCGCCTACAGGGGACTAACGCCGACACCATTTTGTAAACAAACCTTTTTTGGGGATTATACATATTAAATTCCAGCAAATTTTGTACCAAATTTAAGTGCATTCATTTATCTTTTCCCCCTAGATATATTCTTGACTTTTTCTCCTCAGACTGATTTTACTTTAAGCTAAGGGTGGTATTTGTACAAACTAACCTAGCCTAACCCAACCTGCCAAGCTTTTAACCTAAGCCAAACCTCGCCTAGCCTATAGCAAGCCAGTCTGTTTTATTATTAACTCTTGTAGATATTGTATTTGGTATCCTACTGTAGCTATATATATCTGTAATTTTAGTTGTTGCTTGCACGATCTTGTAATAACCTTTGACTGATACACTTTTTATCTAAAAAGAGTAGGCTACTGCTTTACTAGGCTTCAGTGACATCTGTTGACACAGTATATTAACCCCTTGTGTGCAGTCACACTTTATTTTTATATAATCTCTATTTTGTGAATTGTATATTTAGTAACATATTCTGTTATACATATATTTGTTTAAGGTTAGGTTATCACACCTGGTAGCCTATTTCTGCGAATTTCAATTTTATTATATTCGGTTAGGCTATTCAACGCTGGTAGCCTATTATTGCGTAGTTCAATTTAAAAAAAAAGCTTTTGGTTAGGCTATCGCCCCTGGAAGCCGTATTCTGCGTATCTCAACATTTTTGTTTTCGGTTAGGCTATCACCCCTGATATCCTATTTCTGCGTATTTCAGCATATTTGTTTTCGGTTGAAGTGATTGAAGTGTTTTTAAAGTGAGTGAAGTGTTGTAAAGTGAGTGAATTGTTTTTTTAAGTGAGTGAACTGATCTGAAGAAAGTGACTGTCACCATGCCTCGCGCTTGTGCGAACTGCGCCGGGAGGTTGGGTGTGTCCATGTTGGCTACTATCGATTTTCAAGTCTGCCGGCTCTGCCATCAACGAGAGAATTTTACAGTGAAATTAGTTGTTGCCTACCACAAAAACAACGTCCTCACCATGAGGCTGGAATCAGCTCCAAGAGTTTGTAACACTCTCTCTTGGAGTGCTACAAATTTCAATTGTCACCGCAACGGCATCTGCCACCAATGCCCCATCATCAACTGCCAACAATTCAACGCCTACAGTAGCCATTTCAGCTGATGTTTCCGATACTCAAGATACAAATAGCGACTCTCTTCCCCCTCAAGACAACTTCCGTGTCGTGAGGAACAACGTTTGCCCCAAGACGTACAGGAACCACATACCGGTATTACCGAAGTGTGCGAAACCGTTTCCAGATACTCGCATCACTCAGATGACGAAGAGGAAATAGAAGAAGTCCGGCTCGTGGGCGCCTCGATGATACGTGGTCAGCTCACAGAGTTTTGCGCCCGGGCACCTAAGAGCCAGGAAGCGTTTTTTTGTATCCTCTGGTGGTG
>CM064538.1:19803036-19828036 GCA_032716605.1 Paralithodes platypus
GGAGATTTGATGACGATTCACCCCAATTATGTTGGCGATAAGAAGACGCTTCACCCCATTCATGTGTCGATTTTCTTTTGAGCGAGCAATAGTGGCCAAGTAACTTTTTTTTGGGGGTGGGCATTTTATAGTTTGAAGGAAGTCTCTCTCTCTCTCTCTCTCTCTCTCTCGGATTACTCTCTAATCTCTCGCGTAGACGATCTCTCTCTCTGTCTACGATATATCGCTGAGGTAGTCTGGCTGCGCGATAGTAGATAGACTATAGCTCTCTATAGACTATGCTATAGCAGCTGCGAGCGCGACTTTCTCTACTATCTCTCTCTCTCTCTACTATCTCTCTTCTCTCGTAGAATACGCCTCTCTCTCTCTAGCTCTCAGATCCTCTACTATCTCTGTCGTATGGTCTCTCTATAGCTACATACTCTCTCTCTCTCTCTACTATATCTCATCATCTCTAGATAGCGTCTCTCTCTCTCTCTACTCTCTACTATTATACTACTGCTCTCTCTACTATCTCTCTCGCTTTCTCTCTACTATCTCTCTCTCTCTCTCTACTATCTCTCTCTACTATCTCTCTCTCACTGAAATGAAAGGTTCCGTTCTGTTAGCCTGGGGACCAAACTAACACCCCTTGCTCAACCAAGCCCCAACCCCTCAATAATATTATGTTTCTATCAATGTCACCGCAACACCAAACACCTCCAATGACCTTAAAGGGTGGGAGGGTCACCTGTTTTGGTTCTGGCCTTTTCTAGCTTTCTCTGGCTTGTATCCATTTGGCCCCAGGCAGCCTACTGTTTTAAGACGTTTATCTCCATCCAGGTGTCAATTTTATACTGGTGAGCGGTAGCGAGCCAGCATATTTTTGATTTTGTTTGACAAGCAGGCTAAATTTGATACATTTTTCGATAGAAAAAAATCTCTCCGGGCGAAGCCGGATTTTCTTCATATAAAGCTGGCTCGGCTATCGCTAGCCAGGAAGAAAATCGACACCTAGATGGGGATAAAAGTCTTAAAATAGTTGGCTGAATGGGGCCGAATGGATACAAGCCAGAGAAAGAGAGAAAAGGACAGAAATAACAAAAAGCAGGTCACCCCCCTTGATGAAAGCATATAATTATGTGATCCACCAGGAATCGAACCCGGTCCGTCATAATAACCCTCAAGACGTCGGGTCAGAAAGTGTTAACAATCTAATATGACTAATTACTAATTAGGTTTGGAATGATTAGTGTCGACCTTGCAGCCAATGTGTCTAAGCGATAATATCTATATATCTATATATCTATATATCTATATATCTATATATCTCCATCTATGAAATAACATGTTTTAAGAGGGGGGGTGACCTGCTTTTTGTTATGTCTGTCCTTTTCGCTCTTCCTCTGGCTTGTATCCATTCGGCCCCATTCAGCCAACTATTTTAAGGCGTTTATCCCCATCTAGGTGTCGATTTCTTCCTCGCGAGCGGTAGCCGATGCCAGCATTATATGAAGAAATCCGGCTTCGCCGGAGACATTTTTCTATCGAAAAATGTACAAATTTAGCCTGCTGTCAAACAAAACTAAAAAAATATGCTGGCTCGCTACCGCTCACCAGTAAAAAATTGACACCTGGATGGGGATAAACGTCTTAAAACAGTAGGCTGAATGGGGCCAAATGGATACAAGCCAGAGAAAGATAGAAAAGGCCAGAACCAAAACAGGTCAGTCCCCTTTAATGCCCTGGGATATCATGTAAAGGGTTATACTAGAAACAGGTGAGTCCCCTTAATGCCCTGGGATATCATGTAAAGGGTTATACTAGAAACAGGTGTGAAAGCCTCTATGCCCGGGATATCCATGTACAGGGTTTATAACTAGAACAAACAGGCAGCACTCTTAATGCCCTGGGATTCAGGTAAAGGGTTATAATAGAAACAGGGGTGGAGCCCTCTTAATGCCCTGGGATATCATGTAAAGGGTTATACTAGAAAACAGGTCAGCCCTCTTTAATGCCCTGGGATATCATGTAAAGGGTTATACTAGAAACAGGTGAGTCCCCTTAATGCCCTGGGATATCATGTAAAGGGTTATACTAGAAACAGGTGAGTCCCCTTAATGCCCTGGGATATCATGTAAAGGGTTATACTAGAAACAGGTGAGTCCCCTTAATGCCCTGGGATATCATGTAAAGGGTTATGACTGAGAAACAGGGTCAGTCACCTTTTAATGCCCTGGGATATCATGTAAAAGGGTGTATACTAGAAACAGGTGAGCCCCCTTAATGCCCTGGGATATCATGTAAAGGGTTATACTAGAAAACAGGTAAGCCCTCTTTAATGCCCTGGGATATCATGTAAAGGGTTATACTAGAAACAGGTGAGCCCCCTTAATGCCCTGGGATATCATGTAAAGGGTTATACTAGAAACAGGTCAGCCCCCTTAATGCCCTGGGATATCATGTAAAGGGTTATACTAGAAACAGGTCAGCCCCCTTAATGCCCTGGGATATCATGTAAAGGGTTATACTAGAAACAGGTCAGCCCAACTTAATGCCCTGGGATATCATGTAAAGGGAAGGGTTATACTAGAAACAGGTAAGCTCTTAATGCCCTGTGGGAATATCAGGAAAGGGTTTATACTAGAAACAGGTTCAGCCCCCTTAATGCCTCGGGATATCCATGTTAAAGGGGTATACTAAGAACAGGGGGGTCAGCCCCCTTAATGCCCTGGGATAATCAATGTAAAGGGTTATACTAGAAAAACAGGTCAGCCCCACGCTTAATGCCCTGGGATATCATGTAAAGGGTTTTATACTAGAAAAAGGTCAGCACCTTAATGCCCTGGGATCTCCATGTAAAGGCGTGATACTTGGCAATCAATAACATCCACGATAATAAGTCATGTCCCAGCTGTTCATTACGTTAACCGGTATTGGCTCGCTCTGTGCTGTATTAATTTGTCTGTCAGGATGTTGCGAATAGGGTGGGGGTAAGTGTAGGAACATGTTTGTATATTTCACTTGGATATGAAGGAGAAATGAAGCGCTAGATATTGCTGATTACCCATTATGGATGCAAAACATACTTGGCTGTCCGAGACATCATTATTAGCACGACTGTACAACCACAATAATCCATAATAATAATAATAATATAATAAAATAATAAAAATGAAGAAGAATAAGAAGACGAATAGGATAAGGATATCTAAAGAGAATAATAAGAACAATAAGATAATAATAATAAGAAGAATAACAATAATAATAAGAATCTACAATATTTGTATAAATAATAATAATAATAATAATAATAAATAATAATAATAATCTAAATAATAATCTAAATAATAATAATAATAATAATAATAAATAATAATCTAAATAATAATAATAATAATAATAAATAATAATCTAAATAATAATAATAAGAAGAAATATAATAAAATAATATAATAATTAATAATACTAATAATAATAATAACCAATAATATACTAATAATAATAATAATAAATACTAATAATAATAATAATAAATTATAATAATAATACTAATAAGAACATAATAATAATAAATAATAATAAAGAAGAATAATAATAAGAATATAATTATAATAATAATACTAATAAATAATAAGAATAAATAAATAATATAATAATAATAATAATAACTTAATATTAATAATAATAATAACAATAATATTAATAATACAAATAATAATTATAATAATAATAATAACCAATATAATAATAATAAGAAGATATAATAATAATTAGAATAATATCCATTATAATAAAATAATAATAATAATAATTAATAATGATAATAATAATATAAATATGATAATGATAATGATAATAATAATAATCATAATAACAATTAATATAATAATAATAATCAAAATAATAATAAATAAATAATAGATAATAATAATAATAATAACAATAATAAATATAATAATAATACTCCCCTAATAATAATAATAACAATATATAAAATAATAATAATAATACTAAGTAACAATAATAGAAATAATAATAATAAGAATAATAACAAAATAATAGTAATATAATAATAATAAGAATAAAAATAAAATGATATTACAAGAATATAATAATAATAATTAATAATATAAATAATAATAATAATAATAACAATAATAATAAACATAATATAACAATAATAATAATAATAATAATAACAATAATACGATGTTAACAATAATAATAAATAATAATTTCAATAATATATATCAGTCATAAACGTAATGGTGGTATTAACGCCAATAAAATAGCAATGAAAACCGTCCATAATTATTTCAGCCACAGTAATCAATCAATCACTCCTGTTTTTTGTGATACATACCGTTTTCTTTACCTCACTCCCTCCCTCCCCCTCCCCCCTCTCTTCTCTTTCCCTGACATCGCTCTCGCTCGCTCTCTCTCTTTCTACCCTCTCTCTCTCTCTCTCCATTAATATACCCTATTATCTCTATTCTGCTTTCTCCCATTCTTTTAATTCTCCTCTCTACTCTCTCTCTCATTTTAACAGTAATTCAGTATTTTCTTCGTTTCTGCTTGTTTCTCTTTTTCTTCTTTCTCTGCTCTACACACTCGCTCTCTCTCTCTCTTTCTCTGCTCTACACACTCGCTCTCGCTCTCTCTCTCTCTCTCTCCATTATTATTCCGTTATCTCCATTCCTCCTTTATCATGTTCTTTAATTCTCCTCTCTACTCTCTCTCTCTCTCTATCTCTCTCTACTTTTGGTTGGAAATACGCAGACTACGAGGTCAGCTCATTGAAGAGTTTAAAATACTTAATGGGTCTGACAATGTGGATTATATAATGTTAGCCTCAATATGAATACAACACGCAACCATGGCTGGAAGTTAGAATATATAAGGTTCTACACTAGTACGTATGTAACATTTCTCTCTCTAACTCTAATGCACTCTAATGCTTGCTCGCTCTCGCTCTCGCTCTCTCTCGCTCGCTCTCTCTCTCTCTCTCTCTCTCTCTCTCTCTCTCTCTCTCTCTCTCTCTCTCTCTCTCTCTCATCACCTGCCCCTAACAGTGTAGTAATAATAAAATCATTCCCCGGCTATTTTTTGGCAGCGATCGACGAGAAAAACACGAAGAAAACGGGACGCGACAGCCGTGACGGAAACGGTCATACAAAGAAAACGAGAATAGTGGTTGTGTGTGTGAGAGAGACAGGGAGGGAGGAGGGGGGGGGGGGGGGGGGGGGGGGGATGGAGGGTGGGGAAGGGAGTGAAGGGAAGGGGAAAAGGAGGGAGGGATGGGGATGTAGGGTGATTGAAAGGAAAAGGATGGGAGAAGGGGATAAGAAAGGGAGGGAGAGAGGGAAGGAGGAAGGGAGGGAGGAGGGGGAGGAAGTGAAGGAGGGGAAGGAGTGAAGGAAGGAGGGACATGACATGACCAACGGAGTTGATACATACAGTACCGGTATATGAACATGTTTGCAGATGACGCCAAACTTAGGAAACACCTAATCAACAGCTGTTCAGAATTACAAGGAGACCAAGACAGAATCCATAACTGGAGTAAAACATGGAAGATGGAATTCAATGCCAAACAGTGTCCCGTCTGAGAAATGGGTAAGAGTGGCGGAAGACGAAATGGAAGTTATAGGTTAGGAAATGGAAAAGGACCTAGAGTGATTATCCAAGAACATTTATCCCCTGAGAAGCACATCAATCATATAGTTGGAGCAGCGTAGAGATTAATAACAAGTATGAGAGTAGCGTTCAATTATTTGGATGGAAGTGTGCTAACCCAGATGATCAGACCTAGATTGAAATAATATTATTATGTAGCGGTAGTATGCCCCCCCCCCCCCCCATCTAAAATAAACCCCCACAAACAAATTGGAGAAAGTACAACGAACAGCAACCAAACTGATCCCAGAACTAAAGGACCTACATTACCCTGAAAGACTAGGGCTTCCCACGCTATAGAGGTGAGAAGAGTTCTAGGAGACCTGATAGCAATGTATAGATGCATTTTTTTTTTTTTTTTTTTTTTTCCCAACTTATTTCCTCTCGGGCATAGGCTGAGAGCCTTAACATTCACCGCTTTACAATGAACAGTGAAGCCCGTGAGGTCTTGTTCCAGTCTAGGGAGTGAGACATGTGAAGCACGTAGAGTACAACGAGCACCTGCCATCTTGCCTTCACATGAGGCACGGTGCTCACTCATGGCCCGAAACGACCCCATCTCTGAAGCCACCTCGTTCCCGTGCTTCACTGTCTCATCCCCTACACTCGGACTCTCACACTTACACACACACAACGCCACCTGTTGAGCAGATAACTCACCAGGCATTGCACCCCTATAGCATATTTTGAATATGGGAATATTCATACAGTGCTATTTAATCAGGGAACAATGAGGGTATTTTATTGACGTTTCGGTGGGCTTGTGGTAATGCACTGATACCAGGTACAGCACAAATTCCATCCCAATAATATCTTCCCATTGATACATCGGGATTTGAACCCGGGACCTTTGGATTACCAGGCCAGTGGCAAGACCACTCCACCACACCTCCCGCACAAACTAGAAACCTCCCCTTAAGTGCGGAGGTTGTAGAAGCAAGAAATATCCACGACTTTATAAGTAAACTGGATAGGCAATAGAAACTGAGACAGGACAACACGAACGCACCTTAATTCCTGTAAACTACACATAGGTGAATACACTCACACGCTAACACACGCATACACACTCACACGCTAACACACGCATACACACTCACACGCTAACACACGCATACACACTCACACGCTAACACACACATACACACTCACACGCTAACACACACATACACACTCATACGCTAACACCCACATACACACTCACACGCTAACACACGCATACACACTCACACGCGAACACGCATACACACTCACACGCTAACACACGCATACACACTCATACGCTAACACACATACACACTCACACGCGAACACACGCATACACACTCACACGCTAACACACATACACACTCACACGCTAACACACGCATACACACTCACACGCTAACACACGCATACACACTCACACGCTAACACACGCATACACACTCACACGCTAACACACACATACACACTCACACGCTAACACACATACACACTCACACGCTAACACACACATACACACTCACACGCTAACACACGCATACACACTCACACGCTAACACACGCATACACACTCACACGCTAACACACGCATACACACTCACACGCTAACACACGCATACACACTCACACGCTAACACACACATACACACTCACACGCTAACACACACATACACACTCACACGCTAACACACGCATACACACTCACACGCTAACACACGCATACACACTCACACGCTAACACACGCATACACACTCACACGCTAACACACGCATACACACTCACACACACATACACACTCACACGCTAACACCCACATACACACTCACTCGCTAACACACACATACACACTCACACGCTAACACACTCACACGCTAACACACACATACACACTCACACGCTAACACACACATACACACTCATACGCTAACACACACATACACACTCACACACACATATACACTCATACGCTAACACACACACACACACACTCACACGCGAACACACTAAATCATACGCGAACACCCACACTCACACGCGGAGACACGCGCACACACACAAGGGAAGACACACATGAAGAAACGCACGCACACACACACACCATTAAGGGGAGGTATTCAGTTTATTCCCTAGACCTCCATCAAGCTTTAAAATACGCCCCATTGACCCCTTTTCAAGATTAATTTGTACATTTTTCGGTAGAAAAATGTCCCGGCTGAAAGCCGGTTCCTCTTAAATTACAGGCTCGCTATCGCTCGCCAGGATAAAATCGACACCTAAATGGCACGAAAGGTCTTAAAATTGACAGAAATGGGTTGAAAGTTCTTAAAATCGTCAAAATAATGGGGCAAACGTTTTAAAATCTCAAAAGCAATGGGGCTAACCATGAGGGAGAAAGGGGTCAAGAAAAAAATCCCTCAAGTGGAGATCTCCCCTTAAACAATATCGTCAGTATAACAAAATAGTACAATTTGATAGACTTTTTTTCATTCCCAAGATAAAAAAGAAAAAAAAGATTAGGAAGTTGAAAACAAGAGTCCCTAGAAGACGATGAAATACTGTATATCGATATAAAGGATTGCAAATACTGTATATCGATATAAAGGATTGCAAAGATTGGTTGTAGGAATACATGGCTGAAATCATTACAAATACAATAAAACTATTTAAAAGAATGGCCAATTGAATACTCATAGGCGCCTGGGTTCTGTTGTTGTAGAATTTAAACTCTCTCTCTCTCTCTCTCTCTCTCTCTCTCTCTCTCTCTCTCTCTCTCTCTCTCTCTCTCTCTCTCTCAGTGTATTTCCTTGCCTCCCTATAATTGCCTTTTACCCAACGGACAGGTAGCGAAATGTGTGTGTGTGTGTGTGTGTGTGTGTGTGTGTGTGTGTGTGTGTGTGTGTCTGTATGTGTGTAGGGATGTGTGTGTGTGTGTGTGGGTGGGTATGTGTGTGTGTGTGTGTGTGTGTGTGTGTGTGTGTGTGTCTGTATGTGTGTAGGGGTGTGTGTGTGTGTATGTATGTATGTATGTAAGGGTGGGTGGGTGTGTATGTATGTATGTATGTATGTGAGTGAGTGTGTGTGGGTGGGTGTATCTGTGTGTGTGTATATAATATAACAGAATATATTTATTTGGCTCAGACTTTTCCAAACAAAAGTATGAAGCACAACTCTTCAATACATAAAACACATTTGTAAATATACTAATCTTATCTAAAAATACCAAACACAACTCTAAAACAAAATTGCTAACTTATTCAGCACATCAACATTATTCGTTTGCATCACCAACTTGTACTTGAATTGAGTTGGTCTACGTCTCCAGGAACCTGGAATATATTAATTTGTCAAACTAGCAATATCAGCATTTAGTGTTACTGGTTCGTAGTCTACTCACCAGTATGCGATTACCTTTGTGTAGCTTCACTCTTTGGGCGATTTGTGTAGGTTGACTCTTTGGGCGATTTTTGCATGTATTCATTATTTTTCTAGTTGCCTCACTCGAATTCCATAAAAAAAAAAGAAAAAAAAAAGAAAAAAAATCCATTAGATCAATCCATCTTGATTAATTTGTACATTTTTCGGCAGAAAAATGTCTCGGCCGAAGGCCGGTTCTTCCAACATTACAGGCTCACTATCGTTCGCCAGGGAAAAAATCGACACCTAAATAGCCCGAAAGGTCTAAATATTGACGAAGAAATGGAGCGAAAGGTCTTAAAATCGACTAACTAATGGGGCAAACATCTAACCATCTGGAAACTAATGGGGCTAAACATGAGGGGAAAATTGGTCCAGAAAAGCGACCCATCCACCTTTAAAAGATATTCCACCAAGCCACACACTTCTTTATAAAGATATTCCACCAAGCCACACTTCTTTAAAAGATATTCCACCAAGCCACACACTTCTTTATAAAGATATTCCACCAAGCCACACTTCTTTATAAAGATATTCCACCAAGCCACACTTCTTTAAAATATATTCCACCAAGCCACACACTTCTTTATAAAGATATTCCACCAAGCCACACACTTTTTTAGATATTCCACCAAGCCACACACTTCTTTATAAAGATATTCCACCAAGCCACACACTTCTTTATAAAGATATTCCACCAAGCCACACACTTCTTTTAAAAGATATTCCACCAAGCCACACACTTATTTTAAAAGATATTCCACCAAGCCTCACTTCTTTATAAAGATATTCCACCAAGCCACACACTTCTTTATAAAGATATTCCACCAAGCCACACACTTCTTTATAAAGATATTCCACCAAGCCACACACTTCTTTATAAAGATATTCCACCAAGCCACACACTTCTTTTAAAAGATATTCCACCAAGCCACACACTTATTTTAAAAGATATTCCACCAAGCCTCACTTCTTTATAAAGATATTCCACCAAGCCACACACTTCTTTATACAGATATTCCACCAAGCCACACACTTCTTTATAAAGATATTCCACCAAGCCACACACTTCTTTATAAAGATATTCCACCAAGCCACAATTGGCTTGATAATAATTTTAATTCACCTGAAATTCCCTCACTTAAGATCCACACCAGACATGTCAAAACTATTTTGCAGAATCTCTTAGTAGATAAGGCTCCTGGTCCAGATGAAATTCCTCCAATAGTACTTAAGAATTGCTCCTTGGTGCTCGCTCCTGTATTGGCAAAATTTTTCCGTCTGTGTACTCATACCTCATGCTTCCCAGTACCCTGGAAAGAAGCAAACATCCATCCAGTTCCTAAAAAAGGTGCCTCTTCAGATCCATCAAACTACAGACCAATAGCTATAACTTCCACTCTTGGCAAAGTTTTTGAAATTATATTAAATAATCACATAATTAAGCATCTGGAGAATAATAAATTAATCAGTGATAGGCAATATGGTTTTAGACGATGTCGATCAACTGCAGACATTCTTTGCCTTCTTACGCATCAAATCAACCAAGCTACAGACCAACATGGTGAAACACATACAATAGCACTGGATATATCAAAGGCATTTGATAGAGTCTGGCATCAATCCTTATTGTCGAAGATGTCACACTACGGCCTTGCATCATTAGTTCCACTAATTTCTTCTTATCTTCATAACAGAAAAATACGTGTAATGGTAGATGGCCTTTATTCTCAATTTCACTCAATAAATGCTGGTGTTCCCCAGGGATCAGTTTTGGCCCCAACTCTGTTCCTCATTCATATCAATGATCTCATATCTACCACTCATAATCCAATACATTCCTACGCAGATGACTCAACACTCCACAGTTCCTTCACATTTACCAATTCTTTCACCCAACCCGATCTTATAAATTCAAAAATAAACACTGCAATTTCTCTGAACCAGGACCTTTCTAGAATTAATGAATGGGGACAAGAGAATCTAGTTTCCTTTAATGCACAGAAAACCAAGTACATTCAATTTTCTAACCGACAGAATCTCACTGACTCCCATATATTTTTTAATGATGTAAATATTCCCACTTCCCCTAGTATTGACATTCTCGGTGTAACATTAACTACTAACTTGAGCTGGACACATTATGTTAGAAGCATTGCTAAGAATGCCTCTAAAAAACTGGGACTCCTGTACAGAGTTCGAGAATTCTTCACTGACGAGCAGTTGGCCGTAATATATAAAAGTCATGTGCGCTCTCAGATGGATTACTGTTCACCTCTGTGGGGTGGAAGTGGAGTGGTTGCATTGAGGCAGTTGGACAAAATTCAAAATAAAGCTATTAGATTAATCAATAACCCTGCAATCACACAGGACCTTCCTACATTAGCCATACGAAGAAACGTTGCATCCCTTGCATTATTCTACAGATATTTTCACAGCAATTGTTCCGAGGAACTTGCTTCAATTGTGCGCCTCTCCACATCTTTCCCCGTAGAACTAGGGCAGCTGAGAGCGCCCATGAATTTACACTTTCTCCTCCACAATGCAGAACTTCTGCTTATCAGAATTCATTTATCCCCAGAGCTACTACTCTTTGGAATTCACTTCCCTCGAATTGCTTTCCACAAACTTACAATCAACAAATGTTTAAATCCAGTTGTTACAAACATTTTATGAATGGAGGATGCCTTTAGGCACATGGACCTTTTTGTTTTATCTGTGTTTTTCCTTCCTCCATTCATTGTCTCTTAAAAAAAAAAAAAAAAAAAAAAAAAAGCCACACACTTCTTTATACAGATATTCCACCAAGCCACACACTTCTTTATACAGATATTCCACCAAGCCACACACTTCTTTTAAAAGATATTCCACCAAGCCACACACGTTACCGTTCCAAGTAGTAATTATCCATTGATCTGTCAACCTTAAGGGGAGACTGGCCGTTTGTTTGGTCTATTAATTCATTTATTCATATATTTGTTAGTGTCCTCCCTAGACCTCCATCAAGCTTAGAAAAACACCCCCTACACCCCTCTTAAAGATAGATTTGTACATTTTTCGGTAGAAAAATGTCCCGGCCGAAGGCCGCTTCCTCATAAAATTGCAGGCTCGCTATCGCTCGCCAGGAAATAATCGACACCTAAATGGCACGAAAGGTCTTAAAATTTACAACGAAATGGGGCGAAATGTGTTAAAATTACACCATATCCGTACTTGTTCTCTTATGTACACACACAACACATAGTGTGTGTGTGTATGTGTGAATGTGTGTGTAAAAGGGTGTGTTTGTGTGTGTGTGTGTGTGTGTGTGTGTGTGTGTGGCAATGTGTGTGTTTTTGTTCACAACAGGATGAGTGGGTGGGTTTGTGTGTGTGTGTTGGTGGGATTAGTTTGTGTAGGGAGTGTGTGTGTGTGTGTGTGTGTGTGTGTGTGTGTGTGTGTGTGTGTGTGTGTGTGTGGTTTGAGGGGTAGGGATAGAGAGGAAGGAGAGGGGGAAGGGGTGGGGGACAGAGAGAGGAAGGAAGGCAGGAAGGAGGAAGGGAGGTAGGAGGAAGGGGATAGAGGGGGTAGAGGGAGAGGGGTGTATAGGGAGGGTATTGTGGTGTGTAATATGTGATTGAGAACCATTACCTCTCACACGCCTATATACTTTACTCTCTCTCTCTCCACACACGCATCAATATATATATATATATATATATATATATATATATATATATATATATATATATATATATATATACTGTATATATATACTTATATATATATACTTATATATATATATATATATATATATATATATATATATATATATATATACTGTATATATATAATTTTATATATATATATATATATATATATATATATATATATATATATATATATACTGTATATATATAATTATATATATATATATATATCACTTAAGGGGAGATTTCCACTTGAGGGATTTTTTTCTTTGCCCCTTTCTCCCTCATGTTTAGCCCCATTGCTTTTGAAATTTTAAGACGTTCGCCCCATTAGTTTGGCGATTTTAAGAAGTTTCACCCCATTTATGTCACTTTTAAGACCTTTTGTCCCATTTAGGTGTCGATTTTTTCCTGGCGAGCGATAGCGAGCCCGTAATTTAAGAGCAAGGACATTTTTCTACCGAAAAATGTACAAATTTATCTTGAAAGGGGGTCTAGGGGGTGTAATTTTAAGCTTGATGAAAACGTAGGGAACAAACTAAATACCTCCCCTCTGGTAGGTCCTAATTCATATTTATATATTTATTTTATCTTACTTTAGTTTATTTATTAAGTTTACCTCCCTGTTTCACTCCTTTACTTTGGAAATCTAAAGACGCTTCACCCCATTAGTTTGACGGATCACCCCAATATATATTTTTTTTTTTTTTTTTTTGTATCCCTGAGCAAGCGATGGCGAGCATTGGAGAAATCGGCCTTCGACCAGGAACTTTTTCTATCAAAACATGTAAAAATTCACCTAGAAGAGGGTCTGGGTGGGCATTTCTAAGTCTGAAGGGAATCTGGGAAGGCGGTCTTGTTAGCCTAAGGAACAAACTAAAGTACATCGCTCGAAAATGAAAAAAAAGCGAGCAAAATCCTCAATACTGATTAAACCAAAGATCATACTAATCCCCAAGACGTCGGAGCAGCTAGACCTTTCGCCCAATTTCTTCGTCAATATTTAGACCCTCCGCGCTATTTAGTTGTCTATTTTTTCCCTGGCGAACGATAGTGAGCCTGTAATGTTGGAAGAACCGGCCTCCAGGCGGAATGAAGCTAGAAGCGTGATCTAATGGATGTTTTGTTTTAATATGATGGAGGTCTAGGGAGGAAACTAGAGAAATAATGAATACATGCAAAAATCGACCAAAAAGTGAACCATCCCCCCTTAACCCTTCCAAGATCCGATTACGCAATTATGCTGTATTTTCTGGCTCTAATTAGACGATTTTATTCAGATTAGGAAGGGTGTATGGAAGTCAGAGGGGTAATTAAGTCTTTACCCTTATAATCCCACAATCAGTCTTTCCCTCTTCCTATAACTTAAATTGTTTCAAACTTCGTGTGTCCAGGCATTTTGGCTCGAACGTCCCTTGATTTTGGCCCTGTCACTCTTTCGACTCTGGGGAGGCACTCGATACAGGCAGTTCTACCCTTTGTCTCCCTCACTCATATAGAAAAAAAGAAAAATATCTTTCCTAAATTACATACTGTAAGTGTATGTATGTATGTATGTATGTATGTATGTATGTATGTCCTCAGGCACATACCCCATTGCTGGAGGTGGCCAACTCAAGACAAGCCCGAACAAAAACAACATTTAAAGTTCCAATTCTTAGGGTCCGGGACAACTTTCGCGTTCCCTCGCCCCTTACTCTGTCACGTATAGAGGGCAACATTTAAAATGGGAGGAGGATTCCTAGCCCCTTGCCCCCAAAAGGAAAAGTAGGACAGTAAACGAGACCGATATTAACGGTAGAGGAAGCCAAACCTCACTCTGGATAGGACCAGCCCTCACCCATACTGTAATTACATTACTATAATTAAATATGGAACAGGCCTCCAGCCGAGACATATACAAATACTTCGAGGTTCTTGTGGGTATATTGTGTGCTTAGATTGACAGAGGTCGAGGGAGAAAACTAAAAATAGGTACAGTCGCGCTAATAAGTCATGTCTCAGCACCAAGTATGTTTTGATCAATAATTGGTATCAGCAATATCTAAGCTTAATTTTTTCATATCGAGTGAAATATACAAACATGTTCCTACACTTACCCACCCTATTCAACATCTGACAGACATTAATACAGCACAGAGCCAGCTAAACGTAATGCCAGCTGGGACTGACTTATTAGCGCGATTGTACACTCGGTCATACAAGTACCTGCACCCCTACGCAGATCATCTGGTGTGTACAGCTCGGTAGGGTTGGCACCTCTGTCTGCAACTATATCCATGTGTCAGAGACGATCGTCTCTGACACATGGATATAGCTGCAGACAGAGGTGTCAACCCTATCAAACTGAACACACCAGATGATCAGCATAACGGTGCAGATACTTTTTTGACCGAGTGTACAGTATATATCAAAACTAAGAAAACAATACAATATATATATATACATTACCCCCCCCCCCCCCTCCCTTTACTACACCTGCCTGACACACACACGTCACACTATAATAATAATATAATCCGTCACACATATATACCTGTCATAACCAATCACCATCTCGTTAAGGGGGGTGACCTGCTTTTGGTTATTTCTGTCCTTTTCTCTCTTTCTCTGGCTTGTATCCATTCGGCCCCATTCACCCAACTTTTTTAAGACGTTTATCCCCATCCAGGTGTCAATTTCTTCCTGGCGAGCGATAGCGAGCCAGCATTATATGAAGAAATCCGGCTTCGCCGGAGACATTTTTCTATCGAAAAATGTACAAATTTAGCCTGCTGTCAAACAAAAATACAAAATATGCTGGCTCGCTACCGCTCACCAGTAAAAAATTGACACCTGGATGGGGATAAACGTCTTAAAACAGTAGGCTGAATGGGGCCAAATGGATACAAGCCAGAGAAAGCTAGAAAAGGACAGAACCAAAAACAGGTCACCACCCCCCTTAAAGAGTATTAAGGGGAGATGGGATATTTTTTTTTGGGGGGGTCTATTAATTAAAGTATGTATGCCTTTATTTCTTAAGTATCCTCGCTACACCTCCATCAAGCTTAAAAAAACACCCCCTAGACCCCCCCTTCAAGATAAATTTGTACATTTTTCGGAAGTGGCCGGTTCCTCCTAATATTACAGGCGCTCGCTATCTCTCGCCAGGGAGCAAATCGACACCTGTATGGCACGAAAGGTCTTAAAATTGACAACGAAATGGGGCGAAAGGTCTTAAAATCGACAAACTAATGGGGCGAACGTCTGAAAACTAATGGGGCTAAACACGAGGTAGAGGGAGGGACCAGACAAACGACCGCTTTAACCCCATAACAGTATAACAATATAATCCTTCACACACACACACACACCTGTCACAACCAATCACTGCACCTCGTTAAGGGGGAGGTAGTTGCTTTTTAGGCACCACCTTCTCCCTCGTGTTGAGCGCATTCGTTTTGAGATTTTAGGACGTTCGTTCCGTTAGTTTGGCGATTTTGAGACCTTTCGCCTTATTTTGTTATCAATATTAAGACCTTTCGTGGCATTTAGCTATCAATTGTTTCCTGGCGAGCGATAGCGAGCCTGTAATTTTAGAAGGAATCGGCCTTCGGCCGGGACATTTTTCTACCGAAAAATGTACAAATTTATCTTGAAAGGGGGTCTAGGGGGGGTTTTGTTTTAACCCTCTCTGACATATGACGCGATTTTGAGCCTATTAGGGATACTTTAAAGCCTGTGTTACCATCAGGGGTATTTAGAAACCTTTAGTTTAGTTACTTCAACCTCTGCAGTTGTCTTTGAGTTAGCTGTGTTGAGCCTATTGGGGATACTTTAAAGCCTGTGTTACCATCAGGGGTATTTAGAAACCTTTAGTTTAGTTACTTCAACCTCTGCAGTTGTCTTTGAGTTAGCTGTGTTGAGCCTATTGGGGATACTTTAAAGCCTTTGTTACCATCAGGGGTATTTAGAAACCTTTAGTTTAGTTACTTCAACCTCTGCAGTTGTCTTTGAGTTAGCTGTGTTGAGCCTATTGGGGATACTTTAAAGCCTTTGTTACCATCAGGGGTATTTAGAAACCTTTAGTTTAGTTACTTCAACCTCTGCAGTTGTCTTTGAGTTAGCTGTGTTTAGCCTATTGGGGACACTTTAAAGCTTTTGTTACCATCAGGGGTATTTAGAAACCTTTAGTTTAGTTACTTCAACCTCTGCAGTTGTCTTTGAGTTAGCTGTGTTGAGCCTATTAGTGATACTTTAAAGCCTTTGTTACCATCAGGGGTATTTAGAAACCTTTAGTTTAGTTACTTCAACCTCTGCAGTTGTCTTTGAGTTAGCTGTGGGCAGAAAACAAATTTTGGAGAGGTAATTATAAGAGTGAGAGAACTCTATTTCTTATTGCTAATCTGGCAACCTCTGCGTCATAAATGCGTGAAAGGGTTAAGCTTGATGTAGGTCTGGCGAGGCAACTTAAAAATAAAGTTAATAAATATATACAATATATATATATATAGAGGCCAAAAACCAATCACTAGCCCTCCATAACTGGTATTAATTACTCCCAGGTGGCGGCCAATTACACCTGTACACTGTATAGTAACATGTGGGGGGGGGGCCGAGTTTATTCTGACCCCCCCCCCCCCCCCCCACCCTCTCCCTCGTGTTTAGCCCCGTTCGTTTTCATATTATAAGACGTGCATTAGTTTGGCGATTTGAAGACTTTACGCCCCATTTCTTTCATGTAATTGAGGTGTCGATTTTTTCCTGGCGAGCGACAGCGAGCCTGTAAACATTTTCTACCGAAAAATGTATGTATTTTTTTATTTTTTATTTTTATATTTTCTTCTTTTTTTTGAAGGGGGTGTTTTTCACAACTTGACGTTCGGCTCATTAGTTTGACGATTTGAAGACTTTACGCCCCATTTAGGTGTCGCTTTTTTCCTTGCGAGAGAAAGCGAGCCTGTAATTTTAGAAGAAATCGGCCTTTGGCCGGTACATTTTTCTACCGAAAAATGTACAAATTTATCTTGAAAGGGGGTCAAGGGGGAGTAATTTTAAGCTTGATGGAAGTCTAGGGAATCAACTAAAATCCAATACTCGTTTCTGTTATTTCTGGCTACTATTAGACGAGTTTATTCAGATTAGTAACGGTATATGGAAGTCAGAGGGTTGATTGAGATAGTATTTACCCTTTTAATACCCACAGATCCTTCCTAAGCTGCCTACAATCGTCCAATGATAGCCTAAATAAACTGCTAAAACGCGTCAGAGCTTCAAAGGGTTAAGTAAAAATGTCAGGACACACGGAGCTTGAAGCGGTGTAAGTCATCGGATGACGGAAAAACAGATTGGAGGAGAGAGTTCCACACCACGTTCGGACTGCCTAGTATCTATAACTCTATGTAACTCTCTCTCTCTCTCTCTGACTACCTTGTTTGGATCGTAAAGTTTGTGTGATCAGTGTTTATATGTAAATCTCTCGCTCTCTCTCTCTCACACATATACACCCACCCACAAACACACACACGGTCTCTCTCTCTCTCTCACACACACACACACACACACACACTCTCTCTCTCTCTCTCATATACACCCACACACACTCTCTCTCTCTCTCTCACATATATACACACACACACCCACACACACTCTCTCTCTCTCTCACATATACACCCACCCACACAGTCTCTCTCTCTCTCTCTCTCACATACACACACACTCTCTCTCTCACACATATACACACACACACACTGTCTCTCTCTCTCTCTCTCTCACATACACACACACACTCTCTCTCTCTCTCACATATACACACACACACACACACACACACACTCTCTCTCCTCTACCCTCCAGGTCTCCATTCTTTACCTTTCTTTCAATCAACCTTTTTTTCCCCACTCCACCATACATACACCTATTTCTTCACAGACCCATTCTTTAGTCTCCCCTCTCTGCCTCCACTCCATTTTCTTTATTAATTTCCTTGCGCGCTCTTCTTTTTCCGTTTTCTTTTACTTTTTTGGTTAGGGGTAATTTTTCGTTGGTTCCCGGATATCTCAACCCGCAGACCATTTTGACCAGTAGCTCTCAACCAGTGCCAAATCAACCAATACTGTGAATTTAAGTTAGGTTAGGTCAGCTCAGGTTAAGGGGAGGTTTTTAGTATGTTCTCTAGACCTCCATCAAGCTTGAAATTACACCCCCTTGAGTCCCTTTCAAGATAAATTTGTACATTTTTCGGTAGAAAAATGTCCCGGTCGAAGGCCGCTTACTCTTAAATTACAGGTTCGCTATCGCTCGCCAGGAAAAAATCGACACCTAAATGGCACGAAAGGTCTTAAAATCGACAGAAATGGGGTGAAAGTTCTTATAATCGCCAAACTAATGGGGCGAACGTCTTAAAATATCAAAAGCAATGGGGCTAAACATGAGGGAGAAAGGGGTTCAGAAAAAAATCCCTCAAGTGGAAATCTCCCCTTAAGTTAAGTTAGGTCAGGTCAGGTCAGGTCAGGTCAGGTCAGGTCAGGTAATTAGGTCAGGTTAGTTGCACTGCTACATTTGAGTATGCATAATAAAACCCAAACTTGTAATACTAGTACAGATGTAGGAGTCTTAAGGGGAGGTTTTTAGTGTGTTTCCTAGACCTCCATCAAGCTTGAAATTACACCCCCTTGAGTCCCTTTCAAGATAAATTTGTACATTTTTCGGTAGAAAAATTTCCCGGCCGAAGGCCGGTTCCTCTTAAATTACAGGCTCGCGATAAAATCGACACCTGAATGGCACGAAAGGTCTTAATATGGGGTGAAAGTTCTTAAAATCGCTAAACTAATGGGGCGAACGTTTTATAATATCAAAAGCAATGGGGCTAAACATGAGGGAGAAAGGGGTCCAGAAAAAAATCCCTCAAGTGGAGATCTGCCCTTAAATTGCATACATTTGAGAACGTTTCACTATTTCGACATTCGTTAAGGGGGGATTTCCACTGGAGGGATTTGTTTTTTCGGGACCCCTTTCTCCTTCATCTTTAGCCCCATTGTTTTTGAGATGTTAACACGTTCGCCCCATTAGTTTGGCGATTTTGTTAAGAAGTTTCACCCCATTAATGTCAATGTTAAGACCTTTCGTGCCATTTAGGTGTCGATTTTTTCCTGGCGAGCGATAGCGAGCCTGTAATTTAAGAGGAACCGGAAAAAATTTCTACCGAAAAATGTACAAATTTATCTTGAAAGGGGGTCAAGGGGGTGAAATTTTAAGCTTCCTGAAGGAGTAGGAAACAAACTAAAAACCTCCCCTTAACATCTTTGCTAAACTGCACAAAATCGTCTAATGATAGCCAGAATTAACTGTTGTTGTTGTTGTTGTTGTTGTTGTTCCCTAAGCTGCCTGGCCGAACAGCCCCGAGTCCCTGAGAGTTAACTGTATTTGTGTCCAGCTGATCGTACATTGAATCTCTGGAGTAGCTGAGTTATCGATACCTAGTGGCCATATATGACACTACTATGGCTGTGTGTCGTATTAATGTCAAGTGTTCAGAATAACCATCATCTTTCGCTACCCCAATCTACCTTATAGCCGAGGAACAGATAGAAACATGGCAATTTACCCTCGGCTGGACACAAAATAATGATTCGATTTTTTTTCCGGCTACTGTGTGTCTCTGTGTGTGTGTCATATTAAGGGGTGGGGTGACCTGTTTGGGTTCTGTCATTTTCTATCGTTCTCTGGCTTGTACCCATTTGGCCCCATTCAGCCTACTGTTTTAAGACGTTTATCCCCATCCAGGTGTCAATTGTTTACTGGTGAGCGGTAGCGAGCCAGCATATTTTTTATTTTTGTTTGACAGCAGGCTAAATTTGTACATTTTTCGATAGAAAAATGTCTCCGGCGAAGCCGGATTTCTTCATATAATGCTGGTTCGCTATCGCTCGCCAGGAAGAAATCGACACCTAGATGGGGATAAACGTCTTAAAATAGTTGGCTGAATGGGGCCGAATGGATACAAGCAAGAGAGAAAAGGACAGAAATAACCAAAAGCAGGTCACCCCCTTAAGGCCAAATCTTCCTAATTAGCAACATAGATCGCTACCAAACCTACGTAATAGCTGAGTAACCATGATAATATAACATGGCAATTTACCGCTTGCGAGTTTCGTTCTATAAGGAAGTTGGAGTTGTAGACATCGATATTTAGCAGAATTACCCGCTAAAACAGGATTCTATTACATTTATACAAACATTTAACCCAATTCAACATACTCTTTACCCAGCAGAAACCTAAATTGTCATTGCATTGTTCTATTTACTATCGATGTTTACAGCTCCAACTTCCTTATAGCCTGAAACTCTCAAGTGGTCAATTTACCCTTAGCTGGACAACATAAACTAATGGGCGGGTGCCCAACCCCGAGAGGGGTTGAAATAGGGGAGCTATCCCCCCGCCAAAGGCGGCTTTCTAGGGCCTTTCCTAGCTAATGCTGAGAGGATTGGGTTCTAGTCATGTGGTGATGGGCTGGTCTATCAGAGTGAGAACTGAGCGATCTCTGCCATACCCATAGCTTACTCTGACTGTTCCTTTTACTTATGTATTTCCTAGATCTCAAGTGACGGCGTCTCTTCCGTGGATTGACCTCCCAATCTACCAAGATTGGAAGCCAAAGCGTCACATTTTTCCTTTGCCCCTCAACTTTCTCTTCATAATTGCTGAGGGGCACAGGGCCCTGGGTGGGGCTTTGGTTTCCCGGGCGTTTCCGCACCCTCCTCAGCTCCCCGCCATGGAGTGGCTTCGGTCACCCAGGCTTTATTGTGGTCGGCAGGGAGGGTTCTGTGGGGGCGCTCGGTTATGGCCTTGGCTTTGCTCGGGGCCTTGGGGCTGTTCGGCCAGGCAGCTTGGGGAACAACAACAACAACAACAACAATAGACACTAGTACTAATACATCATGATGATACACAATACATTAGTTAGTTACAATAGGACTTCAGAGGTTATTAAAGGGAGATTTCCACTTGAGGGACTTTTTTCTTGACTCCTTTCTCCCTCATGTCTAGCCCCCTTGCTTTTGAGATTTTAAGACGTTCGCCCCATTAATTTGGCGATTTTAAGAACTCTCACCCCATTTATGTCACTTTTAAGACCTTTCATCCCATTTAGGTGTCGATTTTTCCCTGGCGAGCGATAGCGAGCCTGTAATTTAAGAGGCGCCGGCCTTCGGCCGAGAAATTTTTCTATCGAAAAATGTACAAATTTATCTTGAAAGGGGGTCTAGGGGGTGTAATTTTAAGTTTGATGGAGGTCTAGGGAACACACTAAAAACCTCCCCTTAAGCCAGCACACTGTTTAAAGTCATGTACATTTTCAAGACTGGGAGCCCCTCTTCGAGAGCCCCAGTCCCTAGTGCCCAATACGTAAATCTGTTGGTTACAATTTATTGTTCTATACTGCACACATACAGTACACACATGCACACATACAGTACACCAAGCTAGGTTACAACACCGTGAGCACTAGGAGAGAGCTACTGGTTCAAATGGTCTACTGGGTGAGAGATACTGGCTGAAATGGTCTACTGGGTGAGAGCTACTGGTTCAAATGGTCTACTGGGTGAGAGCTACTGGCTGAAATGGTCTACTGGGTGAGAGCTACTGGTTCAAATGATCTTCTGGTTGAGAGCTATTGGTTGAAATGATCTACTGGTTGAGATATATTGGTTGAAATGCTCTACTGGGTGAGAGCTACTGGTTCAAATGGTCTACTGGTTGAGAGCTATTGGCTGAAATGATCTACTGGTTGAGAGCTATTGGTTGAGAGCTACTGGTTCAAATGGTCTACTGGTTGAGAGCTATTGGTTGAAATGCTCTACTGGTTGAGAGCTACTGGTTCAAATGGTCTACTGGTTGAGAGCTATTGGTTGAGAGCTATTGGTTGAAATGCTCTACTGGTTGAGAGCTACTGGTTCAAATGGTCTACTGGTTGAGAGCTATTGGTTGAGAGCTACTGGTTCAAATGGTCTACTGGGTGAGAGCTATTGGCTCAAATGATCTACTGGTTGAGAGCTATTGGTTGAGAGCTACTGGTTCAAATGGTCTACTGGGTGAGAGCTATTGGTTGAGAGCTACTGGTTCAAACGGTCTACTGGGTGAGAGCTATTGGCTCAAATGATCTACTGGTTGAGAGCTATTGGTTGAGAGCTACTGGTTCAAATGGTCTACTGGGTGAGAGCTATTGGTTGAGAGCTATTGGTTGAGAGCTACTGGTTCAAATGGTCTACTGGGTGAGAGCTATTGGTTGAGAGCTACTGGTTCAAACGGTCTACTGGGTGAGAGCTATTGGCTCAAATTATCTACTGGTTGAGAGCTATTGGTTGAGAGCTACTGGTTCAAATGGTCTACTGGTTGAGAGCTATTGGTTGAAATGATCTATTGGTTGAGAGCTATTGTTTGAAATGGTCTACTGGTTGAGAGCTATTGGTTGAAATGATCTACTGGTTGAGAGCTATTGGTTGAAATGATCTACTGGTTGAGAGCTATTGGTTCAAATGGTCTACTGGTTGAGAGCTATTGGTTGAAATTATCTATTGGTTGAGAGCTATTGGTTGAAATGGTCTACTGGTTGAGAGCTATTGGTTGAGAGCTATTGGTTCAAATGGTCTACTGCTTGAGAGCTATTGGTTGAAATGATCTATTGGTTGAGAGCTATTGGTTGAAATGATCTATTGGTTGAGAGCTATTGGTTGAAATGGTCTACTGGTTGAGAGCTATTGGTTGAAATGCTCTACTGGTTGAGAGCTACTGGTTCAAATGATCTACTGGTTGAGAACTATTGGTTGAAATGGTCTACTGGTTGAGAGCTATTAGTTGAAATGAGCTATTGGTTGAGAGCTATTGGTTGAAATGAGCTATTGGTTGAGAGCTATTGGTTGAGAGCTACTGGTTCAAATGGTCGACTGGTTAAAATAATCTACTACCGGTATATAGTTGAAAATTGGTCTACTGGTTGAAATGGTACTGGTTTAGTTAATATATTGCTTTAGGGGCTAATGGTTGAAAATGTAATGGTCTACTGGTTGAGAGGTACTGGTTGAAATGGTCCAATGATTGAGAGCTACTGGTTGAAATGGTCTACTGGTTGAGAGGTACTGTTTGAAATGGTCCAATGGTTGAGAGCTACTGGTTGAAACGGTCTAATGGTTGAGAGCTACTGGTTGAAATGGTAGCACTGGTTGAGAGCTACTGGTTGAAATGGTAGCACTGGTTGAAATGGTTTACTGGTTGAGAGGTACTGTTTGAAATGGTCCAATGGTTGAGAGCTACTGGTTGAAATGGTCTAATGGTTGAGAGCTACTGGTTGAAATGGTCTACTGGTTGAGAGCTACTGGTTGAAAATGGTCTATAGGTACTCCCATTGCCCAATCCCATTTTCTTTCCTTCCTTCCTCTCTTTCCGTTTTCTATTTTTCGGGCCGACTTTCATATTTCGCGGGCTCTATTTTTTGCCTCCCCCAGATTTCTTCCATTACGTTGTGTCCGCCTTTTTCGCTGTTTGTCCATTTCGCGTTTTGGTTTCCCGTCTTATCTTTTCGCTCTTCTTTCGCTCAAATTCTCGGAGTCTTTTTCATTCCCTTTCTTCTCCGCTGTTTCGTGGTATTTTCCCCTGGAGGCATTTTTTGGGGAAAGTACGGTATTTTCCAGTTTATTTATATTTAAAAAATCTTCACGTTTTCTGTTAATGGGAGGTATTTAGTTTATTCCCTAAAGCTCCATCAAGCTTAAAATTAAACCCCCTTGACCCCCTTTCAAGATAAATTTGTACATTTTTCGGTAGAAAAATTTCCCGGCCGAAGGCCGGTTCCTCTTAAATTACAGGCTCGCTATCGCTCGCCGGGAAAAAAATCGACACCTAAATGGTACGAAAGGTCTTAAAATTGACAGAAATCGGGCGAACGTTCTTAAAATCGCCAAACTAATGGGGTGAACATCTTAAAAACTCAAAAGCAATGGGGCTAAACATGAGGGAGAAAGAGGTCAAGAAAAAAATCCCTCAAGTGGAAATCTCCCCTTAATGGTATAATGGCGATAATAAACCCAATGATCTTGTCGCAGTTATAAAGGTAAATCACCATCAATATACCCAATGATCTTATACCAGTTATAAAGGTAAATCACCATCAATATACCCAATGATCTTATACCAGTTATAAAGGTAAATCATCATCAATATACCCAATTATCTTATACAAGTTATAAAGGTAAATCACTATCAATATACCCAATGATC
>CM064538.1:19833036-19850536 GCA_032716605.1 Paralithodes platypus
AAACAGAGAAACCGATCTGGGAGTAACAATATCGAGTAACCTAAAAACCGAGTCAACAATCTTCAGAAGTTGTTAAGAAGCCAAAACAAAATAATTGGCTTTATAGACAGATCATTTGAGCATAAATCCAAAGAAGTTATCCTAACCCTTTACAAGTCATTAGTCCGCCCTCTTCTGGAATACTGCGTTCAATCCTGGTGCCCTTATTACCAAAAAGATATAAACAAGCTAGAACGAGTTCAAAGTAGAGTTACCAAAATGATACCTAGCCTAAAGAACAAACCATACGAAGAGCGTCTTAGAGAATTAAATCTATTTCCTTTAACCCAGCGCAGATTAAGAGGTGACTTAATTCAAGTGTTCAAAATCATCAAAGGCATCGACAATATGAACTGTAGTAAGTACTTCACTATCGACCAATCTAATTACACGCGGGGAAACGGTTGCAAAATTATTGGTAAATCTTTTAACTCACACGAATCTAAGAATTTCTTCTTCAATCGAGTTGTCAACTTGTGGAATGGGCTTCCCCGAAACGTTATAGACTGCATCACCGTTGATTCATTTAAACTCCGCCTAGACAAATATCTCGCATCAAACCCGCGACTGACTGCGTTTGTAAATGAATAACTTTATTTTATCCCCCCCTCAGTTACTAACCCATCTGTCCCCTACTAACTTCCTAATCCTGCCACGGACATTAGTTCCAGGGCAGTATTTCCCTTTCCAATGTTCCCTTACCCACTCTAAACCACTGTTTGGACACTTGATCCTCAGTGTTTTGGAGGACAAGCAACCTAGAAGGGTCACT
The DNA here is from genome assembly GCA_032716605.1 of Paralithodes platypus. NCBI lineage: Eukaryota > Metazoa > Arthropoda > Malacostraca > Decapoda > Lithodidae > Paralithodes > Paralithodes platypus. The sequence goes on from CM064538.1 coordinate 19,833,848, forward strand.
AGATCTGTTGTTGCTTGATTTCCTTTGTACTTTGTACCTTTGTACCTTTGTACTTAAGGCTCTCTATCTTACTCTTACACACACACACACTCTCTCACTCTCTCTTAGCACAGTTCACTACCACCCTCCTTCCTTCCTCTCTATAATAGTCTTAAGGCTCTCTATCTTACACACACACACTCTCACTCTCTCTTAGCACAGTTCACTACCCCCCTCCTTCCTTCCTCTCTCTATAATAGTCTTAAGGCTCTCTATCTTACTCACACACACACACCCACACACTCTCTCTTAGCACAGTTCACTACCACCCTCCTTCCTTCCTCTCTATATAATAGTCTTAAGGCTCTCTATCTTACTCTTACACACACACCCTCACACACTCTCACACTCTCTCTTAGCACAGTTCACTACCACCCTCCTTCCTTCCTCTCTCTATAATAGTCTTAAGGCTCTCTATCTTACTCTTACTCACACACACACACACTCTCACTCTCACTTAGCACAGTTCACTACCCCCTCCTTCCTTCCTCTCTCTATAATAGTCTTAAGGCTCTCTATCTTACTCTCACACACACACACTCACACACTCTCACACTCTCTCTTAGCACAGTTCACTACCCCCCTCCTTCCTTCCTCTCTCTATAATAGTCTTAAGGCTCTCTATCTTACTCACACACACACACCCTCACACTCTCTCTTAGCACAGTTCACTACCACCCTCCTTCCTTCCTCTCTCTATAATAGTCTTAAGGCTCTCTATCTTACTCTCACACACACACACTCACACTCTCTCTTAGCACAGTTCACTACCACCCTCCTTCCTTCCTCTCTCTATAATAGTTTTAAGGCTCTCTATCTTACTCTTACTCACACTCTCACACTCTCAGTTAGCACAGTTCACTACCACCCTCCTTCCTTCCTCTCTCTATAATAGTTTTAAGGCTCTCTATCTTACTCTTACTCACACTCTCACACTCTCAGTTAGCACAGTTCACTACCACCCTCCTTCCTTCCTCTCTCTATAATAGTCTTAAGGCTCTCTATCTTACTCTTACTCACACTCTCACTCTCTCTTAGCACAGTTCACTACCACCCTCCTTCCTTCCTCTCTCTATAATAGTTTTAAGGCTCTCTATCTTACTCTTACTCACACTCTCACTCTCTCTTAGCACAGTTCACTACCACCCTCCTTCCTTCCTCTCTCTATAATAGTCTTAAGGCTCTCTATCTTACTCTTACACACACACACACTCACACACTCTCTCTCTCATTGAACATTATTCCCCTGTTCCCTCTCACCTATTATATAACGTGTGTATTAGCTAATGAATGACTACTACTACTACTACTACTACTACTATCAATGGAGAATTATGGTCCAATCCTTGTTGTTAATTAATTATTGGTCATAGTGCGAGTTCCAGAGGTTTAGTATTGATGAGGGACGTACTAATAATGATGATGATGCTGATGATGATTGAATTGAATTGAATTGAAATCTTTTTATTTAGCCTTTAGTATACAATACAATTTTGCTTACAAATGATTTAAAAAAACAAAACATATATAATAATAATACAAAAAAATAGGAGCCTTTTGAGAGATGTCTCTCTTAAAGGCACCTGGCTATAACTCGATCTATCAAAATGCAATTGTATATAATACACTTAGTCACAGCTATGTGCCCCGGGAACTACGTGTTGTAAAGATGATGATGATATTTCCAAAGTACAGTAATACGAATAACTACCACCACCACTACCATATTTCTTTTCCGATCCCCTCCCGTGTAATCGAACCAAGACTACTCAAATCAATCAGAGTAACTAGCTCAACCATCTAACCACTATGGTACGGTCGAGGTTATTAAGTGTTGTCATAGATTCCAGTGGTTATCGCTCAACAAGTGGTATTGGTATCTTTATAGTTGCTGGGACAAGTGCTTATCCCTCAAAGTATCAGTCAGTGTCCAAAACTTTGTGAAATATCTGACAACACTTATTAACCTCGACTGTACATCTGGATTATAAGATAATAGAGAAACTTTAGTCAATTTGGAACTACGTATATACGACGAGAACGAAAGTATTTAATGTCATGGTCCCGTGGGGTGGATAGGACTCGTCAGCTTTGATCAGCAACCCATCTAGGGGAAACCACCATATAAAAATATGTATGGATGAGACTCATTACCTTTGGTCGACAAGCCGTCTTTATTTTTTTTATGAGACAAAAAGCAGAAATGCCTGTGACGAGTGCCTCCCCTAGAGTTGAAAAAGTGAGAGGGCCAGCATCAAGGAACGTTCGAGCCAAACTACCTGGACACACGGAGTTTGAAGCAATTTAAGTCATAGAAAGATGCGTTCACGGAGAGAGTTCAAGAGCTCTGCTGTTGAATAGAAGAACTACTGGGAATATTGGTTCACTCTTGAGTTGGAGAGTTGCACGGAGTTGGGGTGGGACTGTATTAACCAGACCAGATGGCTGGAGTAAAGTAGGAAAGAAGAGCAATTGAACAGAGGAAGAACAAGCTGAGAAGTGAGAAGTACAGTAGAAGACTGAAAGTTGTGAGGTGAGTGAACCTTATATAAATCCTTACTGCTCGCTTTAGGGGGTTTTAAGGTTTTTAGTTATTAGTTCGCTAGACTTCCATCAAGCTTAACATTACAGCCCCTAAACCCCGTTTCAAGATAAATTTGGACATTTTGCAGTAGAAAAACGGCCGAAGGCCGATTTCTCTTAAATTACAGGCTCGCTATCGCTCGCCAGGATAAAATGGACACCTAATTGGCACGAAAATTCTTAAAATTTACCGAAATGGGGTGAAAGTTCTTAAAATCGCCAAACTAATGTGGCAAACGTCTTAAAATATCAAAAGCAATAGGGCTAACCATGAGGGAGAAAGGGGTCAAGAAAAAAATCCCTCAAGTGGAAATCTCCCCCCTTAAGAGTGAAACAGGTTGGTGGATGGACTAGCCACTCACCACTGTTGAAGAAAGCCTCGGAGATGGACAGACCCTAAGTTGAGTGGTAAATCCTTTGAGACCTTGAATAAACTGGTACAGGTTGTCCTTCACAGGGAACAGGTCTGCTTGGGGGCGTTTTGTGCAAGGCGTCCAGCAATATAGATAAATAGGTCTCACGGAGTACTGGAAGGGGGAGGGTTGCATAAAATATTATTTGTGAATGTGTCATGGAATAAGGTATTTTTAAGTGTCTTAATTATGCGTCCATTTCCTAATCAAACAATCAAATGTCAGCCAGGAAATAAATGTTAGCCAGGAGATAAATGTTATCCAGGAGATAAATGTTATCCAGGAGATAAATGTTATCCAGGAGATAAATGTTAGCCAGGAGATAAATGTTAGCCAGGAGATAAATGTTAGCCAGGAGATAAATGTTAGCCTGGAGATAAATGTTAGCCAGGAGATCAGCCTGGAGAGTTAGCCGGAGATACTGTAGCCAGGAGATAAATGTTAGCCTGGAGATAATGTTAGCCAGGAGATAAATGTTAGCCAGGAGATAAATGTTAGCCAGGAGATAAAATATGTTATCCAGGAGATAAATGTTAGCCTGGAGATAAATGTTAGCCAGGAGATAAATGTTAGCCAGGAGATAAATGTTAGCCAGGAGATAAAATATGTTATCCAGGAGATAAATGTTAGCCAGGAGATAACTGTTAGCCAGACATGTTAGCCAGGAGATAAATGTTAGCCAGGAGATAAATGTCAGCCAGAAGATAAATGTTAGCCAGGAGATAAATGTTAGCCAGGAGATAAATGTTAGCCAGGAGATAAATGTTAGCCAGGAGATAAATGTTAGCCAGGAGATAAATGTTAGCCTGGAGATAAATGTTAGCCAGGAGATAAATGTTAGCCAGGAGATAAATGTTAGCCAGGAGATAGTAAATGTCAGCCAGGAGATAAATGTTAGCCAGGAAATAAATGTTAGCCAGGAGATAAATGTTAGCCAGGGAATAAATGTCAGCCAGGAGATAAATGTTAGCCAGGAGATAAATGTTAGCCAGGAGATAAATGTTAGCCAGGAGATAAATGTTAGCCAGGAGATAAATGTTAGCCAGGAGATAAATTTGTGTATTTGTTGGTAGAAAAAATCCTCCTCCTAAATTGCAGGCTCGCCAGGAATAAATCAACACCAAAATGCCAAAATGGCACGAAATGTCTTAAAATCGCCAAACAAATGGGGCGAATGTCATAAAATCCCTAAACTAATGAGGCTAAACATGAGGAGGTGGGGGGGGGGGGTGTTCAGAAAGCACCCTAAAAAACAGCGAAATCGCAGAAAATATTACCACAATCAACCACCAAATATTACCACAATCAACCACCAAATATTACCACAACCACCAAAGTACCACATCAACCACCAATATACCTCATCAACCACAAATTACCTCAATCACCAAATATTACCACAATCAACCACCAAATATGACCACAATCAACCACCAAATATTACCACAATCAACCACCAAATATTACCACAATCAACCACCAAATATTACCACAATCAACCACCAAAAACCCCACAAGCAACCACCAAAGTACCTCAATCAACCACCAAATATTACCTCAATCAACCACCAAATATTACCTCAATCAACCACCAAATATTACCTCAATCAACCACCAAATATTACCTCAATCAACCACCAAATATTACCTAAACATCACCCCAAATATTACCTCAATCAACCACCAAATATTACCACAATCAACCACCAAATATTACCTCAATCAACCACCAAATATTACCACAATCAACCACCAAATATTACCACAATCAACCACCAAATATTACCACAATCAACCACCAAATATTACCACAATCAACCACCAAATATTACCTCAATCAACCACCAAATATTACCTCAATCAACCACCAAATATTACCACAATCAACCACCAAATATTACCTCAATCAACCACCAAATATTACCTCAATCAACCACCAAATATTACCACAATCAACCACCAAATATTACCACAATCAACCACCAAATCTGCCATAAATTACCATCAACCACCATAATGTACATGCACAGTCGGCCAAATAAGTGAAGACGCGGCACCAAGTATATAATTTTGTTGTCGATCAATAATTGGTATCGGCACTATCTAAGCATTCATTCATCGTTTCGAGTGAGATATACAAACATAGTACACAGGAGTACAAAGGAGTACAAAGGAAATCAAGCAACAACAGATCTAGTGACCCTTCTAGGCTGCTTGTCCTCCAAAACACTGAGGATCAAGTGTCCAAACATGTCCCTCCCTATCTATAGGCTACACACCATTATTCAACATCTGACAGACATTAATACAGCACACAAGAGAGCAATACGTAACGACAGCGGCAACACGACTTATTTGGCCATCTGTTCAGTCACTCATGACAAATTAACCCCTTCTGTACCGGCGACGTCTTTTAATTAACCCCTTCTGTACCGGCGACGTCTTTTAATTAACCCCTTCTGTACCGGCGACGTCTTAATCACCCCTTCTGTACCGGCGACGTCTTTTAATTAACCCCTTCTGTACCGGCGACGTCGTTTTAATTACCCCCCTCGGTACCGAGGCGACGTCCTTTTGAATTAACCGCTGCTGTACCGGCGACGTCCTTTTAATTAAACCCTCTGTACCGACGACGTCTTTATAATTTAACCCCCTTCTGTACCGGCGACGTCTTTTAATTAGACCCTTCTGTACCGGGACGTCTTTTAATTACCCTTCTGTACACGGCGCCGTCTTGTTATTAGCCCCTTCTGTACCGCTACTCTTTTTCCATATATCCAATATTAGACGGTTTTAATCAGTTTAAGGGGAGATTTCCACTTGAGGGTTTTTTTGTCTTGCCCCTTTCTCCCTCATGGTTAGCCCCATTGCTTTTGAGATTATACGACGTTCGCCCCATTAGTTTGGAGATTTCAAGAACTTTCACCAATTTTTTTTTATTGTAAGACCTTTCGTGCCATTTAGGTGTCGATTTTTTCCTGGCGAGCGATAGCGAGCCTGTATTTTAAGAGGAACCGGCCTTCGGTCGGGAAATTTTTCTACCGAAAAATGTACAAATTTATCTTAAAAGGGGGTTTAGGGCGTGTAATTTTAAGCTTGATGGAGGTCTAGGGAGCAACCTAAAAACCTCCCCTTAATGTAATGGCCATGTCTACAATCAATTATCAAATTCAACCCCAATTACTGTATATCAATCTAAAATATTAACATACTTTCAGCAGCAATAAGACAATGAGTGAGGCAGCGAACAACATATTAACATACTTTCAGTAGCAATAAGTCAATGAGTGAGGCAGCGAACAACATCGTATTTTCATATTTTCAAACGTTTCGACATATTCTAAATGTCATCATCAGTTATCTAAACGTTAAAGAGATTAAAACTCATTATAAATTAATTATAATATATAGGTAACTCATTATAAATTAATTATAATATATAGGTAACTCATTATAAATTAATTATAATATATAGGTAACTCATTATAAATTAATTATAATATATAGGTAACTCATTATAAATTAATTATAATATATAGGTAAAACATTTATCAAAGGGTAACATTTATATAATTGAAAGGGGGGGGAGGGGGGGCGGCAGACAACATATTATTTAACTGTGGGCGGGTGCCCAACCCCGAAAGGGGTTGAAATAGGGGAGCTATCCCCCCGCCAAAGGCGGCTTTCTAGGGCCGTTCCTAGCTGATGCTGAGAGGATTGGGTTCTAGTCATGTGGTGATGGGCTGGTCTATCAGAGTGAGAACTGAGCGATCTCTGCCATACCCATAGCTTACTCTGACTGTTCCATTTACTTATATATTTTCTAGATCTCAAGTGACGGCGTCTCTTCCGTGGATTGACCTTCCAATCTACCAAGATTGGAAGCCAAAGCGTCACATTTTTCCTTTGCCCCTCAACTTTCTCTTCATAATTGCTGAGGGGGACAGGGCCCAGGGTGAGGCTTTGGTTTCCCGGGCGTTTCCGCACCCTCCTCAGCTCCCCGCCATGGAGTGGCTTCGGTCACCCAGGCTTTATTGTGGTCGGCAGGGAGGGTTCTGTGGGGGCGCTCGGTTATGGCCATGGCCTTGCTTGGGGCCTTGGGGCTGTTCGGCCAGGCAGCTTGGGGAACAACAACAACAACAACTGGGGCTTGTTAACTTTGATATATATTGATTCGAGAGTTCTCAAATCTTTATTAGTTGAACTGTTTACTATTTTGAAGTTATGTTTAGAAATTAAGGTATTACACAATAACATTCTTAATTTACGATAGCTAATATAAACAGTAAGTCAACCATTTAGTACAATCTTGTTTGTATCTGATTGTGGCTCACATTATTAAACTACCACCACCACCAAGATCAACTACCACCATCAACCACAACTACCACCACCAACCACAACTACCACCATCAACCACAACTACCACCATCAACTACAACTACCACCACCACCAAGATCAACTACCACCACTAACCACAACTACCACCACCAACCACAACTACCACCATCAACCACAACTACCACCATCAACTACAACTACCACCACCACCAAAATCAACAACCACCACCAACCACAACCACCAACCACAACTACCACCACCAACCACAACTACCACCACCAACCACAACTACCATCATCAACCACAACTACCATCATCATCCACAACTACCACCATCAACCACAACTACCACCACCAACCACAACTACCACCACCAACCACAACTACCACCACCAACCACAACTACCATAATCAACCATAACTACCACCTCAACCACTAACCACCATCCTATAACCCTCGTAACAAGCCCCACCATTGGCCAATTAGAGGCTCTGTAAGGACTCAACCACGCGCCTCCACCAATTACCAGCCTTCATCTTCCTGACCGTTAGGGCGCAAAATTAAAGAGTGGGGGAGGAGGGAGGGGAGAGGGGGGTGGGGGAGGAGGAGGAAAGAGAGAGAGAGAGAGAGAGAGAGAGAGAGAGAGAGAGAGAAGATGAATAGCAGAGAGAAAGGAAAGGATAATAAGAGAGAGATAGAGGGGGAGGAGGGGAGATGGATAGCAGAGAGAAAGAGAAGAACAAGAGAGACAGAGAGAGACTGCTTGAAAATAAGAGCAATATAAAACACCGAGTCTTTTAAGTGACCAGGTGACAAAGATTAAGACAGGACGCAAAACAAAAAGAGAAAACCTACAAAGACACTTGGAGAGGGGGAGAGAGAGTGTGTGTGTGTGTGTGTGTGTATATAAGAGAGAGAGAGTGTGTGTTTGTAAGAGAGATAGAGTTGGGAAGTGCAAGAAAATATTTGGGAGACAAGAACGAGAGAGATACTTGGAATATGAAAGAAACTTGAAATTATAAAGTAGGAGTACAAAAATAATTAGAAAACGAAAACGAGAGAGAGAGAGAGAGAGTGTGTGTATGTGTGTGTGTGTAAGAGATAGACTTGGAAATAATAGATAAACTATTTGGAGAACGAGAAGAGAGATACTTGGAAAATGAGAGAGAATTTGGAAATTATAAAGAACAAAAATACTTGAAAAACGAAAACAAGAGAGAGAGAGACTTGGAAAATTACGATGAGAGACTTTGGAAATGATAAAAGAGAAAAAATACTTGGAAAACGATAACAAGAGAGAGAGAGAGAGAGCAAGCCGGGGTGACAGATTGCGCCACTAGCAGTAAGAGTTTGAAACCCCCGTAATAAGAGCCGAGAGTGCAACAGAGTGCAAGAGAGTGCCCGGGAACGGTTATTGGCTCTTCCGACTGCCCGTTCTTTACCCGACATTACGAGTGTGTGTGTGTGTGTGTACGTTTGCTCTGTGTGTGTATCATGTGTCTGCTGGTGTTTGTGTTGATCTGTCTGCGCAAGGGTTGAGGTTTCGTGTGTGCGACAATTTCCTCATGTGTGTGTGCTTGCGGAGAGTATAAATCTACGTTCGTGTGCGTGCGTTGCATGTGCGTGGTACGTTTTATAAGTATGTGTGTCGACGTATGTACTCAACCGGCCCTGAGTGGCTTCAAGTACGTGTGTATGTGCGTTCGAGCGGCCCATGAATACATCCCTCCCATTGGCCGCGGGGATCAATCAAACCTCCCTCGCCCTAGCCAATCAAGGCGCAAGGGGGCGGATTCCGAGGCGCTGGTGGGAGGAATCAAGGAACTAAAGGGGCGGGGCTAAAGGACCCGTTGGGAGGAGCTAGTGAGGTAATTGGCTCGTTGAGGTAAATAAGGCGGGGCTAAGCTGTTCCCTGTAGCTCTTCCCCCTCTCCATACCCCCTTCCCCCCCCCCCGGGTATAAAAACAGCGGGCGGTTTGTGGCAGCTCATACAAGGCCATCTGGCGGCGCCGTTAATTACGTGAATCGGACATGTAGCGAAATATAACCTGGGTATAATGCGGGTTTCCGTGGCGAGGGGAGGAGAGGGGGAAGGGTGGAGGGGAGGGGGAGGGGAAGGGGGCGGGGAGAGCAAAAAGAGGGGATGGGGTAAATGCAACACAAATCATTGTGAAAGAAGTGTTGGGGGTTGACTACCAGACCGTGAAGAATGGAGGAGGGGGGAGGGGGGGGGGGGGAGAGAGATACTAAGGGGAATAAAACGAGACAGTTTATCCAGCACATAACAACAACAATGATAATAAAATAAGTAACGCACACACACACGTACGTAATTGCACCGCACGTGTTCTTAATTGGACTTTCCCGGTATCTAATGCACAAAGTTCATTCACACTTAAGGAGAGACATCCACTTGAGGGAGTTTTTTCTTGACCCCTTTCTCCCTCGTGTTTAGCCCCATTGCTTTTGATATTATAAAATGTTTGCCCCATTTGTTTAGCGATTTTAAGAACTTTCACCCCATATTAAGACCTTTCGTGCCATTTAGGTGTCGATTTTATCCTGGCGAGCGATAGCGAGCCTGTAATTTAAGGAACCGGCCTTCGGCCGGGACATTTTTCTACCGAAAAATGTACAAATTTATCTTGAAAGGGACTCAAGGGGGTGTAATTTTAAGCTTGATGGAGGTCTAGGGAACAAACTAAATACCTCCCCTTAAGGGTAAGGGGAGGTTTGTAGTTATTTGATCATTTATCTATGTACGTATTATTATCCTTAGTGTCCTCCCATAACTTCTATTAAGGGGGGACACCGGATTGGTTTTTATCTTACTCTCCTTTTCTCTCTGTCTCTGGCTTGTATCCATTCGGCCCCATTCACCCAACTGTTTTAAGACGTTTATCCCCATCCAGGTGTGGTTTTCTTCGTGGGGAGCGATAGCGACCCAGCATTGTATGGAGGAATCCGGCTTCGCCGGAGACATTTTTCTATCGAAAAATGTACAAATTTAGCTTGCTGGCAAAACAAGAATATATATATGGTGGCTCGCTACCGCTCGCCAGGAAAATATTGACACCTGGATGGGGGTAAACGTCTTAAAACAGTAGGCTGAATGAGACAGAATGGATACTAGCCAGAGAAAGAGAGGAAAGGAGAGAAAGATCAAACAAATCCGGTGTCCCCCCCACGAAATACCCACAATACCCACAATTTTAGAAGGAACCCCGGGATTTTTTTTTACTGGACGATAGATAACCAGCATAAACTGTCAAAATGCGTCATAGACAAAAAAATAAAAAAAAATCGAAGGGTTAATTGACCACTTGCGAGTTTCAGGCTAAAAGGAAGTTGGAGCTGTAACCATTGGCATAAAACAGGTTTCTGATGGATGGAAAGTATGATTAATTATGGTTATGGGTTTATAAATGCACTACAACAGAATTTTAGCTGGCAATTCTGCTAAATAACGATGTCTACGGCTCCAACTTCCTTATAGCCTGAAACTCGCAAGTGGTCAATTGAAATAGACTTAATCCAGTTACTATCTAAAGACTAAAATAGAGCAATACTGTACTACAGATGACTCTCTAACATTAAGCGATTTTATTCAGCTACAAATGAATTATGCAATTACACCTTCAACCATGGCAAGGTGTTCTAGGCGCTAAAGGTGTTCTAGGCGCTAAAGGTGTTCTAGGCCGCTAAAGGTGTTCTAGGCGCTAAAGGTGTTCTAGGCCGCTAAAGGTGTTCTAGGCGCTAAAGGTGTTCTAGGCGCTAAAGGTGTTTCTAGGCGCTAAAGGTGTTCTAGGCGCTAAAGGTGTTCTAGGCGCTAAAGGTGTTCTAGGCGCTAAAGGTGTTCTAGGCCGCTAAAGGTGTTCTAGGCGCTAAAGGTGTTCTAGGCGCTAAAGGTGTTCTAGGCGCTAAAGGTGTTCTAGGCGCTAAAGGTGTTCTAGGCGCTAAAGGTGTTCTAGGCGCTAAAGGTGTTCTAGGGGCTAAAGGTATCCTAGGCGCTAAAGGTGTTCTAGGCGCCAAAGGTGTTCTAGGCGCTAAAGGTGTTCTAGGCGCTAAAGGTGTTCTAGGCGCTAAAGGTGTTCTAGGCGCTAAGTGTTTCTAGGCGCTAAAGGTGTTCTAGGCGCTAAAGGTGTTCTAGGCGCTAAAGGTGTTCTAGGCGCTAAAGGTGTTCTAGGCGCTAAAGGTGTTCTAGGCGCTAAAGGTGTTCTAGGCGCTAAAGGTGTTCTAGGCCGCTAAAGGTATTCTAGGCCGCTAAAGGTGTTCTAGGCGCTAAAGGTGTTCTAGGCGCTAAAGGTGTTCTAGGCGCTAAAGGTGTTCTAGGCGCTAAAGGTATTCTAGGCGCTAAAGGTGTTCTAGGCGCTAAAGGTATTCTAGGCGCTAAAGGTGTTCTAGGCGCTAAAGGTGTTCTAGGCGCTAAAGGTGTTCTAGGCGCTAAAGGTGTTCTAGGCGCTAAAGGTGTTCTAGGCGCTAAAGGTGTTCTAGGCGCTAAAGGTGTTCTAGGCGCCAAAGGTGTTCTAGGCGCTAAAGGTGTTCTAGGCGCTAAAGGTGTTCTAGGCGCTAAAGGTGTTCTAGGCGCTAAAGGTGTTCTAGGCGCTAGTGATATTCTAGAAAAAATATCCCCCAGACCCGCTTTTTAGATAAATGTGTACATTTTTCGGTAGTAAAATGCCCCGGCCGAAGGCCAGTTCTTCCTAAATTGCAGGCTCGCTCTCGCTCGCCAGGAAAAAATAGACACCTAAATGTCACAAATGGTCTTAAAAACTACAAAGAAATGGGGCGAAAGGTCTTAAAATCGCCAAACTAATGGCGCGAACATCTTAAACTCTCAAACTACAAATGGGGCTAAAATCCTAATTGTACTCCAAAATATACAAACACATTTGGAGTTCGCCAGAATGTGATGAACAGAAAATCTTGGTTTCTGATGGATATGGAGGTTATGGGGAGGTTATGGGGAGGTTATGGGGAGGTTATGGGGAGGTTATGGGGAGGTTTTTAGTGTGTTTCCTAGACTTCCATCAAGCTTGAAATTACACCCCCTTGAACCCCTTTCAAGACAAATTTGTACATTTTTCGGTAGACAAATTTCCCGGCCGAAGGCCGGTTCCTCTTAAATTACAGGCTCGCTATCGCTCGCACAGGAAAAATTGACACCTAAATGGCACGCAGTCTTAAAAGTGACATAAATGGGGTGACAGTTCTTAAAATCGCCAAACTAATGGGGCGAACGTCTTAAAATCTCAAAAGCAACGGGGCTAAACACGAGGGAGAAAGGGATCCAGAAAAAATCCCTCAAGTGGAAATCTCCCCTTAATATATCGATGTTCACGGCTCCAACTTCCTTATAGCCTGATCGAAGTGGTCAATCCAGAATAAAATTGGTGAGGGACACGAGAAAGGCAGCACTATTGCCAACATATATACGGTCATTTATACGCTCACAGTCTTAAGGGGAGGTTTTCAGTGGGTTTCCTAGACCTCCATCAAGTTTAAAATTACACCCTCTAGACCCCCTTTCAAGATAAATTTGTACATTTTTTTTCGTTAGAAAAAAGTCCAGGCCGAAGGTCGGTTTCTCTTAAATTACAGGATCGCTATCGCTCGCCAGGAAAAATTCGATACCTAAATGCCACGAAAGATCTTAAAATTGACGGAAATGGGGCAAAAGTTCTTACAATCGAGAAATTAATGGGGCTAACATCTTAAAATCTCAAAAGCAACGGGGCTAAACACGAGGGAGAAAGGGATCCAGAAAAAAATCCCTCAAGTGGAAATCTCCCATTAATGCCTCTGAGGGACACAAGAAAGGCAGCACTATTGCCAACAAATATACGGTCATTTATACGCTCACAGTCTTAACCTGATTTGGTCCGAGGGAAATCATTTAGACCTCCAGGTTTCGCTCCATTAGATTGGTGATTTTAAGGCGTTTCACTCCATTACCTGGGCGATAATAAGACGCTTCACCCCATGCAGATGTCGATTGTTATCTGGGCCAGCGATAGCGAGCCTGTAACTTAGAAAAATTTTATGCATTTTTCTATCGAAAAATGTACAAATTTAGCTTGTCGTGTGACGCCGGCTTAATCCTCAGCCTCCTATAGGTTCTTCCATAACTGAATAAACTCGTCTAATGGTAACTGCTCGTGTGTGTGTGTGTGTGTGTGTTGATGTGTGTGTGTGTGTGTGTGTGTGTGTGTGTGTGTGTGTGTGTGTGTGTGTGTGTGTGTGTGTGTGTGTGTGTGTTGATGTGTGTGTGTGTGTGTGTGTGTGTGTGTGTTGTGTGTGTGTGTGTGTGTGTGTGTGTTGATGTGTGTGTGTGCGTGTGTGTGTGTGTGTGTGTGTTGATGTGTGTGTGTTTGTTTGTGTACGTCTCTGACAGAAAAAATACGGGAGCAAAATGAAAACGATGAGGTGGACGAAGAGGAACAACGAAATGCAAGACCGGAAATTACAAAGAGCAGAGAAGATAGACAGAAACATAGCCTAGAACAAATTAAGACCAGATGTAGGGAAGAACTGAAAATGAGAGTTGAGATGGCACAAGACACGGGGGCTTCAAATTGGCTCACATCATTATCAATAAAGGAGAAAGGCTTCAGCTTAAATAAACAAGAATTCAATAATGCCGTAGCCTTGAGGTATGGGTGGCCAGTTTCGAACCTGCCGCTGAAATGTGCATGTGGTGAAATAAACAACTCAGACCACTGTATGACCTGTAAGAAAGGAGGATTCATCTGTATCCGGCATGATGAAGTACGAGACATCACTGCACAAATGCTGGACGAGGTGTGCCATGATGTCAGAATCGAACCGGAACTTCTGCCTATGGACGGACAGCGCTTGGCTCACAATACTGCAAATACTTCAAATGAAGCCAGAGTGGACGTAAGTGCTCGAGGTTTTTGGACGAGGGGACAACGGAATTTTTTCGACATCAGAATCTTCAACCCAAGAGCACAAACATATCGTGAGCGAGGACACAAGGCGGCATACTTGAGAAACGAAAGTGAGAAAAAACGCGCTTATGAAGAAAGAATTTTGAACAGGGATCAAGGAAGCTTTACTCCTCTGGTCTTCTCATCGTCGGGAGGTATGGGACCTTCTGCAAGTGTCTTCTATGCCAGATTAGCTGAACAAATATCGGAGAAAAAGCGCCAGCATAGAAGCCAAGTCATAACATGGATGAGATGCCGGCTCTCTTTCTCTCTTCTCAGGTCTGCACTCCTATGTCTCAGGGGTACAAGGTCCTCCCCGCTACAGAGGACAAGAGTGAGAGACTTGGACTTTGAAATGGTCGTGGCGGAGGGACGAATTGGGGAACAACTAGGTTGATTGTAGGGAGGTACTGGTACAATAAGATACACTATAATGTAACTATGGGGTGACCAGTAGCGACATTGGTAGAGCGCTCGGTTTCTAACCGGGAGGACCGAGTTCGATTCTCGGCTGGTGGAGATCGTTTGGGCAATCTCTTCACACCCCTTGCCTCTGTTTCGCCTGACAGTAAAATAGGTTACGCGGCAGGGTGAAAAGGGCTCTTCGGATCCTCCGGCCCTTCAACCCATTAAAAAAAAAAAAAAAAAAAAAATGTAACTAGAATAAGATAGATTGTACACCACTTTGTGTGTGTGTGTGTGTGTGTTTGTGTTGATGTGTGTGTGTGTGTGTGTGTGTGTGTGTGTGTGTGTGTGTGTGTGTGTGGCTGTATGCGTTTACCTCTGTGTGTGTGAGAGAGAGAGAGAGAAGAGCGAGTTGCATATTAACTAAATTCACGTTCCGATCACATGAAATCCTAACAGAAGGCAAAAAAGGAAATGATAATCAAGCCCAGAGAGAGAGAGAGAGAGAGAGTAAACCATATCACAACCCGTAATTAACACGCCATTACACTCAGTACACAGCCTCTCTCTCTCTCACTTGATGTGTTCAGTGTTTTGCTCTTAAGGCGAGATATTTAGTTTGTTCCCTAGACCTTCATTAAGCTTATAATAACACCCCCTAGACCGGCTCCTCTTAAATTACAGGCTCGCTAGCGCTCTCCAGGGAAAACAGTCGACACCAAAATGGCACGAACGGTCTTAAAATTGACAGAAATGGGGCGAAAGTTAAAATCTCCAAACTAATGGGGCGAACGTCATAACATCTCAAAAACAATGGGGCTAAACATGAAGGAGAAAGGGGTCCAGGAAAAAATCGCACAAGTGGAAATCTCCCCTTAACCCCCTTCAGTCCCGGTGACGTATTTTTCATCACATCCTGGCAACTATTAGACGATTTTATTCATCTTAGGAAGGACGATAAAAGGCTATGGACTATCTCAATTAATTATGTTAGCTACTATACATGATATCCTTCCTAAGCTTCGTGAAATCGTCTAAATATTCCTGAAATTGACAAAATATGACGCCACTGGTGCAGAAACTTCCAGAAAGACCTATTAAGGGGAGGTTTTTAGTTTGGTCTCTAGATATCCATCAAGCTTAAGATTACACCCCCTTGAGCCCCTTTCAAGATAAATTTGTACATTTTTCGGTAGAAAAATGACCCGGCTAAAAGCCGGTTCCTCTTAAATTACAGGCTCGCTATCGCTCGCCAGGATAAAATCGACACCTAAATTGCACGAAAGGTCTTCAAATTGACGGAAATGGGGCGTAAGTTCTTAAAATCACCAAACTAATGAGGCGACTGTCTTAAAATCTCAAAAGCAATGGGGCTAAACATGAGGGAGAAAGGGGTCCAGAAAAAAATCCCTCAAGTCGATATCTCCCCTTAACCCCTTCTGTACCGGCGACGTCTTTTAATTGTACTCTGGCTCTATTTAGACGATTCTGTGCAGGTTAAGACGGCTCTGTGGTGGTAAAAAGGGTTAAGTGACATAGTTCGAAGCCTGTTAGTGGCTGGAGACCCTTTTTATACTGAATAAAACAGTCTATTAACCCCTTCAGACTCATATGACGCAGAGGTTGCCAGATTAGCAATAAGAAATAGAGCTCTCTCACTCTTATAATTACCTCTCCAAAATTAGTTTTCTGCCCACAGCTAACTCAAAGACAACTGCAGAGGTTGAAGTAACTAAACTAAAGGTTTCTAAATATCCCTGATGGTAACAAAGGCTTTAAAGTATCCCCAATAGGCTCAACACAGCTAACTCAAAGACAACTGCAGAGGTTGAAGGAACTAAACTAAAGGTTTCTAAATACTCCTGATGGTAACAAAGGCTTTAAAAGTATCCCCAATAGGCTCAAAATCGCGTCATATGTCGGAGAGGGTTAATAGCAAAAATAAAGTTAAAGAG
>CM064538.1:19853036-19882638 GCA_032716605.1 Paralithodes platypus
GTATTGGTTGCTTTGGTACTGGTTGAAATGGTCTACTGGTTGAGTTGACCGGTCACCGTTTTTATCTATATATACGAATGTGTCTATATTATAAATACATTGTCTGTCTGTCTATATAATCTTCTATGTATGCATGTATCTATCTATCAATCTATCTATTGCCTGACGCCGTGATCCCCGAAGGGGTGGCCACGAACGAACCGCCCCATGCACCTCTGTCCCCAGTCAGTCGACGCCCCTCCCCCCCCAACCAGCACCGCCTTCGTTCATATACTTCCTCACTCCATCCTTCCACCTCTCCTTCGGTCTACCTCCCCCCCCCCCCCTCTGTCCCTCCACCTCGCTCTCGTACACCCTCTTAGTCATTCTCTCGCTTCCCATACGTTCCATATTATGGCCGAACCATCTCAAGGTGTTCCTTTTCACACTTTCCAGCACATCTACCTCCACACCACACCTCCTTCTTACTTCCTTATTAGTCTGTCTATCCCTCCATGTAACTCCGCACGCACTTCTTAAGTAATTCATGTCCACTGTTCTCACTCTTGGTCTGAGTCTCTCAACCAACGTCCATGCTTCGCTTCCGTAAGTCAGTGTCGGGATTACCACACTGTCATGCAAGGACTTCTTCACTTCCATACTGACCACCCTATTTCTTGTTACTGCTTTCAGCGTTCCTACAACCCTCTTCCCCTGTTGTATCTAACAATAACGTCATTAATTTGTATATAACCATTAACACACCCGTTCAGCACACGTAATTATGAATACAATAACCCACCAGCTCCACCCGTGGGAACAAAACACAAGCCCACACAGTTCACCTTCCTCTGTTAAGGGGGGTCACCGGCTTATTTTTTTATCTTTCTCTCCTTTTCTCTCTTTCCCTGGCTTGTATCCATTCCGCCCCATTCAGCCAACTGTTTTAAGACGTTTATCCTCATCCAGGTGCCAATTTCTTCCTGGTGAGCGATAGCGAGCCAGCATTGTATGAAGAAATCCGGCTTCGCCGGAGGCATTTTTCTATCGAAAAATTTACAAATTTAGCTTGCTGTCAACACAAAAATATATATATGCTGGCTCGCTACCGCTCGCCAGGAAAATATTGACACCTGGATGGGGGTAAATGTCTTAAAACAGTAGGCTGAATGGGGCCGAATGGATACAAGCCAAAGAGAGAGGGAGAGAAAAAGAAAAAAAGCGAGGTGGGCTCCCTTAACCCTGATAAGATTATGAACCATTTTGACAGTTTATTTGTTACAGCTTTAGGACAGATCTGTGGGCATCATAAGGGTACAGATCTGTGGGCATCATAAGGGTACATATCTGTGGGCATCATACTGTAAGGGTAAAGATCTGTGGGCATCATAAGGGTAAAGATCTGTGGGCATCATAAGGGTAAAGATCTGTGGGCATCATAAGGGTACAGATCTGTGGGCATCATAAGGGTAAAGATCTGTGGGCATCATAAGGGTACAGATCTGTGGGCATCATAAGGGTACAGATCTGTGGGCATCATAAGGGTACAGATCTGTGGGCATCATAAGGGTAAAGATCTGTGGGCATCATAAGGGTACAGATCTGTGGACATCATAAGGGTAAAGATCTGTGGGCATCATAAGGGTAAAGATCTGTGGGCATCATAAGGGTAAAGATCTGTGGGCATCATAAGGGTAAAGAGATCTGTGGGCATCATAAGGGTAAAGATCTGTGGGCATCATACTGTAAGGGTAAAGATATGTGGGCATCATAAGGATAAAGATCTGTGGGCATCATAAGGGTAAAGATCTGTGGGCATCATAAGGGTAAAGATCTGTGGGCATCATAAGGGTAAAGATCTGTGGGCATCATAAGGGTAAAGATCTGTGGGCATCATAAGGGTAAAGATCTGTGGGCATCATAAGGGTAAAGATCTGTGGGCATCATAAGGGTACAGATCTGTGGGCATCATAAGGGTAAAGATCTGTGGGCATCATAAGGGTAAAGATCTGTGGGCATCATAAGGGTAAAGATCTGTGGGCATCATAAGGGTAAAGATCTGTGGGCATCATAAGGGTAAAGATCTGTGGGCATCATAAGGGTAAAGATCTGTGGGCATCATAAGGGTACAGATCTGTGGGCATCATAAGGATAAAGATATGTGGGCATCATAAGGGTACAGATCTGTGGGCATCATAAGGGTACAGATCTGTGGGCATCATAAGGGTACAGATCTGTGGGCATCATAAGGGTACAGATTTTCAGATTTAAAGAAGTTCGAGCCATTCGTTTGGCGATGTTAAGACCTTTCACCTCATTTCTTTGTCAACATTATGGGACCTTTCGTGCCATTTAGGTGCCGATTTTATTCCTGGCGAGCGATAGCGAGCCTGTAATTGTAGGAGGGGGAAATTGTTCTACCGAAAAATGTACAAAATTATCTCGAAGGGGGGGGGGGGGGGGTGTCTAAGGGGTGTTTATTTAAGCTTGATGGAGGTCTGGGGAGAAAATTATTAAAAACAAAAAACATAAAAATTACAAATAACCTAGCCAATATATAACCCATCTCCCCTTAACCTGTTTTGGTTCTGTCCTTTTCTATCTTTCTCTGGCTTGTATCCATTTGGCCCCATTCAGCCTACTGTTTTAAGACGTTTATCCCCATCCAGGTGTCATTTTTTTAATGGTGAGCGGTAGCGAGCCAGCATATTTTTTATTTTTGTTTGACAGCAGGCTAAATGTTTACATTTTTCGATAGAAAAATGTCTCCGGCGAAGCCGTATTTCTTCATATAATGCTGGCTCGCTATCGCTCACCAGGAAGAAATCAACACCTAGATGGGGATAAATTTCTTAAAATAGTTGGCTGAATGGGGCCGAATGGATACAAGCCAGAGAAAGAGAGAAAAGGACAGAAATAACAAAAATCAGGTCACCCCCCTTAAATCAATTATCGACAATCCCACTTTTATCAGCGGCGTGGAGAGAGAGGTGGTGGCGGAAGAAAACGAGCGTTAAGATTATGTAAACACGCAAAGAAAACGGAGGTAAACAAACTAAAACAAAACACGGAGAGTCAAATAGAGGGGGTGGGAGAGGTGTGTGTGTGTATGTTGAGAGAGAGATTGAGAGAGCTATTGTTTACATAGACTTACATCGATTCACTGGCCACACAGACCTTACGATCCAAACGAGGTGGTCAGGAATTAATTGTAGTAGAGATGACATATATACCCTATAGAAAAGGAAAATGCTTACAGAGTTGAAAGAGTGGCAATTTTTTTTTTTTTTTTTTTTATCAGAAAGAAGTGTGGTGTGCTTGTTTAGTGTAGTGAAGTAGATAGCAGGAGGAGGTGTTTGTGAGAGCTAGCTGGATCACTCGTGTAGGTGAGGCACAAGCAGAAACAGTAAGGGAAGCCAGACAAATAAAACAGGAATTGCAGCAACTCCTTATCAAATGCTTACAGGCCTCCCCTGAGTGTTGCCTTGTTCGATCGGTGCCTGCAGCTGTATTTTAACTGGTAAATCTGTTTAAGGGGGGATGGGCCGGTTTTCTGGACCACTTTCTCCCTCATGTTTAGCCCCATTAGTTTTCAGATGTTAAGATGGTTGCCCCATTAGTTAGTCGATTTTAAGACCTTTCGACCCATTTTTTCGTCAATATTTAGACCTTTCGTGCTATTTAGGTGTCGATTTTTTCCCCGGCGAACGATAGTGAGCCTGTAATGTTGGAAAAGGCCGGGAAATTTTTCTACCGAAAAATGTACAAAAACACCGACCCTCAACCAGACCACCATATACTCTCTATACTGTAATACAGATGCGGGCAATATAGAACACATATACTGTATAACTGAAACATGATTGAGACACATATTAGGCGTTTTAATTTGAACACATGTATAGAAAACTTCAGTATTGACCATCGATCATCTACGTGTACAAAAAGTCTGGAAACCGTATCCGAATGTTAACGCCAAATGATTACATATTTATTATGCATGGTTCAATTTTTGGCCGATTTTTGCATGTATTCATTATTTGTCTAGTTTCCTCCCTAGACCTCCATCAAATAAAAAAACAACACATCCATTAGATCCCCCTTCTAGATTAATTTGTACATTTTTCGGTAGAAAAATTTCCCGGCCGAAGGCCGGTTCTTCCAACATTACAGGCTCACTATCGTTCACCGGGGAAAAAATCGACACCTAAATAGCACGAAAGGTCTAAATATTGACGAAGAAATGGGTCGAAAGGTCTTAAAATCGACTAACTAATGGGGCAACCATCTTAACATCTGAAAACTAATGGGGCTAAACATGAGGGAGAAAGTGGTCCAGAAAACCGGCCCATCCCCCCCTTAAGCAGATTTACCAGTTAAAATACAGCTGCAGGCACCGATCGAACAAGGCAACACTCAGGGGAGGCCTGTAAGCATTTGATAAGGAGTTGCTGCAATTCCTGTTTTATTTGTCTGGCTTCCCTTACTGTTTCTGCTTGTGCCTCACCTACACAGAGTGATCCAGCTGGCTTTCACAAACACCTCCTCCTGCTATCTACTTCACTACACTAACCAAGCACACCACACTTCTTTCTGACAAAAAAAAAAAAAAAAAATGCCACTCTTTCAACTCTGGGGGAGGCACTTGTCACAGTCAGCTCTGCCTTTTGTCTCCCTCATCCACATAGAAAACAAAAAGTGATACTTCCAACAAAAACTTACATTATTATTGCATTTCGGTGTAATTGTTAATGTTTGTGAACTATATTGCACACATGATATTTACAGTGTACTTCCCTCCCTCCAGTCACCCACCCATACACCACCCCTCCATCCATCCACACACCACCCACGAGCCCTCCACTGCCAACCCACACACCACCCCTCCATCCATCCACACACCACCCACGATCCCTCCACTGCCAACCCACACACCACCCCTCCATCCATCCACACACCACCCACGAGCCCTCCACTGCCAACCCACACACCACCCCTCCATCCATCCACACACCACCCACGATCTCTCCACTGCCAACCCACACACCACCCCTCCATCCATCCACACACCACCCACGAGCCCTCCACTGCCAACCCACACACCTTCCTGCCCCTCCACCACCCACCAACATACCTCCCCACCCCTCCACCACCCACCCACACACCACCCACGAGCCCTCCACTGCCCACCCGCCCCTCCACCTCCCACCAACATACCTCCCCACCCCTCCATCACCCACCCACACACCACCCCTCCATCCATCCACACACCACCCACGAGCCCTCCACTGCCCACCCGCACACCTTCCCGACCCTCCACCACCCACCAACATACCTCCCCACCCCTCCATCACCCCCCACACCACCCCTCCATCCATCCACACACCACCCACGAGCCCTCCACTGCCCACCCGCACACCTTCCCGCCCCTCCACCACCCACCAACATACCTCCCCACCCCTCCATCACCCACCCCACACACCTCCCCACCCACCCACATTTCCCCACCCTTCACCACCCCCCCACACACCTCCTTACCCCTCCACAACACACCCACACACCTCCCTACCCCTCCACAACACACTCACACACCTCCCCACCACCCACACACCTCCTTACCCCTCCACAACACACCCACCCACACACCCTCCCCCACTCCACCCACACACCTCCCCACCCACCCACATACTTCCCTTCCCCTCCACCACTCACCCACACACCTCACCACCACCCACACCCCTCCACAACACACCTCCCCACCCCTCCACAACACACCCACACACCTCCCCACCCACCCACATACTTCCCTACCCCACCACCACTCACCCACACACCTCACCACCACCCACACCCCTCCACAACACACCCACACACCTCCACACCCCTCCACCACCCACCCACACCCCTCCTCCACCACCACACCACCCCACCCATCCAGCCGTTATTAACTTGTCGTTCTCCCCACCCTGTGAATTTATAGGTGGCTCGGGTATGTTCCCTCATTATTAGTTCCACTCCCCCGCGTGTACCACCGACCCTCTCTCTCTCTCTCTCTCTCTCTGTCCACTAGACCACCTTTTATTTCCATATATTGCTCCTCCACCCTCCATACATTCACTTTCCCATTGTGGTTTGGAGTTTGGTATTAATATTTCTTTCTTTCATTTGCGTTTTGTTATCTCCGCCAAACAGATTGCGGAGAGCTTGTCTGTCTACTTGTCAGCAGCTTTTCTCAAACTAATGGATGGATTTACTTGAAACTTCACCAGGACAGGGGTAGCTTAAGGGGAGATATCCACTTGAGACATTTGTTTCTGGACCCAGTTGTCTCTCATGTTTAGCCCCATTGCTTTTGAGAATTTAAGATTTTCGCCCCATTATGTTTTTGTAGATTTTCATAACTTTTGACCCATTTCTGTCAATTTTAAGACCTTTCGTGCCATTTAGGTGTCGATTTTCTCCTGGCGAGCGATAGTGAGCCTGTAATTTAAGAGGAACCGGCCTTTGGCCGGGAAATTTTTCTACCGAAAAATGCACAAATTTATCTTGAAAGGGGGTCTAGGGGGTGTAATTTTAAGCTTGATGGAGGTCTAGGGAATCAACTAAAAACCTCCCCTTAAGACGTCCGTTCACGATTTTGGCGATTATGAGACCTATCGCCCCATTACTTCGTCAACATTAAGACCTTTCGTGCCGTTTAGGTGTCAATATTTTCCTGGCGAGCGATAGCGAGCCTGTAATCTTTTTCGGCTGGGAAATTGTTCTATCGAAAAATGTACAAATATATCTTGGAAGGGTGTATGTGTAGGCCTAGCATATGTGGGATGTTTGTTATAAGCTTGATGGAGGTCTAGCGAGGAAACTAAAAATCATATAAATACATTCATAAGTAGAAGAAGAAAAAAACAGAGCTAGCCCCTTAAGGGGAGGTTTTTAGTTTGTTTCCTACTCCTCCTGCAATATTAAAATTTTACCCCTTTGACCCCCTTTCAGGATAAATTTGTACATTTTTCGGTAGAAAAATTTCCCGGCCAAAGGCCGGTTACTCTTAAATTACAGGCTCGCTATCGCTCGCCAGGATAAAATCGACACCTAAATGGCACGAAAGGTCTTAAAATTGACAGAATGGGGCGGAAATTCTTAAAATCACCAAAACTAATGGGGCAAACGTCTTAAAATCTCAAAAGCAATGGGGCTAGACATGAGGGAGAAAGGGGTCAAGAAAAAAAGTCCCTCAAGTGGAAATCTCCCCTTAACCCTTTAACGCATTTATGACGCAGAGGTTGCCAGATTAGCAATACAAAATATAGTTCTCTCACTCTTATAATTACCGTACCTCTCCGAAATTAGTTTTCTGCCCACACCTAACTCAAAGACAACTGCAGAGGTTGAAGTAACTAAACTAAAGGTTTCTAAATACCCCTGATGGTAACAAAGGCTTTAAAGTATCCCCAATAGGCTCAACACAGCTAACTCAAAACAACTGCAGAGGTTGAAGTAACTAAACTAAAGGTTTCTAAATACCCCTTATGGTAACAAAGGCTTTAAAGTATCCCCAATAGGCTCAACACAGCTAACTCAAAGACAACTGCAGAGGTTGAAGTAACTAAACTAAAGGTTTCTAAATACCCCTGATGGTAACAAAGGCTTTAAAGTATCCCCAATAGGCTCAACACAGCTAACTCAAAGACAACTGCAGAGGTTGAAGTAACTAAACTAAAGGTTTCTAAATACCCCTGATGGTAACAAAGGCTTTAAAGTATCCCCAATAGGCTCAACACAGCTAACTCAAAGACAACTGCAGAGGTTGAAGTAACTAAACTAAAGGTTTCTAAATACCCCTGATGGTAACAAAGGCTTTAAAGTATCCCCAATAGGCTCAACACAGCTAACTCAAAGACAACTGCAGAGGTTGAAGTAACTAAACTAAAGGTTTCTAAATACCCCTGATGGTAACAAAGGCTTTAAAGTATCCCCAATAGGCTCAACACAGCTAACTCAAAGACAACTGCAGAGGTTGAAGTAACTAAACTAAAGGTTTCTAAATACCCCTGATGGTAACAAAGGCTTTAAAGTATCCTCAATAGGCTCAACACAGCTAACTCAAAAACAACGGCAGAGGTTGAAGTAACTAAACTAAAGGTTTATAAATACCCCTGATGGTAACAAAGGCTTTAAAGTATCCCCAATAGGCTCAACACAGCTAACTCAAAGACAACTGCAGTGGTTGAAGTAACTAAACTAGTTTCTAAATACCCCTGATGGTAACAAAGGCTTTAAAGTATCCCCAATAGGCTCAACACAGCTAACTCAAAGACAACTGCAGAGGTTGAAGTAACTAAACTAAAGGTTTCTAAATACCCCTGATGGTAACAAAGGCTTTAAAGTATCCCCAATAGGCTCAACACAGCTAACTCAAAGACAACTGCAGAGGTTGAAGTAACTAAACTAAAGGTTTCTAAATACCCCCTGATGGTAACAAAGGCTTTAAAGTATCCCTAATAGGCTCAACACAGCTAACTCAAAGACAACTGCAGAGGTTGAAGTAACTAAACTAAAGGTTTATAAATAACCCTGATGGTAACAAAGGCTTTAAAGTATCCCCAATAGGCTCAACACAGCTAACTCAAAGACAACTGCAGAGGTTGAAGTAACCTAACTAAAGGTTTCTAATACCCCTGATGGTAACAAAAGGCTTTAAAGTATCCCAATAGGCTCAACACAGCTAACTCAAAGACAACTGCAGAGGTTGAAGTAACTAAACTCAAGGTTTCTAAATACCCCTGATGGTAACAAAGGCTTTAAAGTATCCCTAATAGGCTCAACACAGCTAACTCAAAGACAACTGCAGAGGTTGAAGTAACTAAACTAAAGGTTTATAAATACCCCTGATGGTAACAAAGGCTTTAAAGTATCCGTAATAGGCTCAACACAGCTAACTCAAAGACAACTGCAGAGGTTGAAGTAACTAAACTAAAGGTTTCTAAATACCCCTGATGGTAACAAAGGCTTTAAAGTATCCCTAATAGGCTCAAAATCGCGTCATATGTCGGAGAGGGTTAAGATACCGAAACATACCACGAGTCAAATACAGATCAGATGAAGTATTGAGGGATAAGCCTTGACAACGGCACCTCGTATTTACATTATACTTTTCCTATTTTTCTGAAGCGTGTAGAGAGGGGAGAAGGGGTGTTGGAGAGAGAGGAAGCTGTTGGAATACTTTGAGCGGCAAATTAATAAACAGAAATGTGTATATATGTTAAGTTTGTTAAGCTATGTTATTTGGACATTTCTGTAAGGCTAATATTTTCACATATATTGCTAGTTATATTTTCTGAATTCTCTCTCTCTCTCTCTCTCTCGATCTCTCTCTCTCTCTCTCTCTCTCTTTCAGCATTATTTTCTCTCAGTGTTCTCTGTCTCGCTCTCTATCTGTCTGTCTATCTATCTATCTATCTATATCTATCTATCTATCTCAGTATTTTGTTCAGTGTTCTCTCTCTCTCTCTCTCTTTCAGCATTATTTTCTCTCAGTGTTCTCTCTGTCTCGCTCTCTATCTATCTTTCTATATCTATCTATCTATCTATCTCCGTATTTTGTTCAGTGTTCTCTCTCTCTCTCTCTCTCTCTCTCTCTGTGTGTGTGTCCCCTATGACCAATCAATAGAGCCATTAACCACAGACACACACATACACACACGCACGAGCGCACACAATTACTCGCACATGGAAGTATTGACGCGCACACACACACACACATACACACACGCACACACACACACACACAATTACTCGCACATGGAAGTATTGACGCACACACACACACAGACACATACACACACGCACACACACTCAACGGACACACACGGACAACAATCGCTACAAGGACCTACGCAACATTGTGATAAGGGAAATCCGTTGGGCGAAGAAGTCCTACTACCCTACAAAGATTCATCATTTAAAACAAACCAATATCAGTCAGTGGTACTCTAAAATTAAGAATCTTTGTGGCTTAAGTAGTGGGACTCCTTCGATCCCCTGTGTTTCCCATGTCCCTCGTGTAGATGCACCTGAACTGATAAATAATCACTTCTCTACCATCTGCCAAACCCTCCCCAAACTAGACCGCACCAACCTCCCTGCCTTCCTCCCATCCCCTTCCCCCCCAGTAACTGTTCAAGAATTTGAAGTGGCCAAAAAGCTTTCCAGTTTCAAATCAAAAAGATCAACACCCCAGTAGACCTACCCATGAAAATATACAAAGAATTTTCAGTGGAATTTGCCACCCCCCTTTGCTCGATAATTAATGCCTCCTTAAGGCAAAGTAAATGCCCTGCAGACTGGAAAACTTCATACGTCACTCCAATCCCCAAAACCCCCTCCCCACATTCTCTTAATGAACTCAGACCAATTGCCATTACGCCCATCCCTAGTCTAATCTGTGAGGACTTTGTATTCACCTGGGCTTACTCACAAATCCGTCACTTGATAGATCCCCAACAGTTTGGCAACGTAAAAACCTCCTCCACCACTCACTGTCTTATTAGCTTCCTAGATTATATTTACACAAATCTTGAGAAGAGAAAGACTTCCCTCGCCCTTGCCTTTATTGACTTCAGGAAAGCATTTGACCTTGTTGACCACACCATCATCATCAACAAAGCCATAAAGTTGGGGCTACATCCTACCCTGGTTGCGTGGTTGACCGACTTCCTTAGTGACAGACGACAAGCAGTGCGATACCAAGGCTTCATCTCCACCTTCCTAGACATCACATGTGGAGTCCCACAGGGCACAAAGATGGGGCCTCTATTGTTCCTCATCTTGATTAATGATGCCCTAAAGGACACCCCATTCCACTGGAAGTACGTGGACGACTCGACAGTCGGCATTACTGTCGATAACACCTCCCCTAACTATTACCCCCTACAAGACATCCTCGACCGTCTTCAAGCCTGGACCACAGACAATCATGTGACTATTAATCATGACAAGACAGTGGTCATGCACATCAACACTTCCGTTACCGACCTTCCTCCACCCACTGTCACAATTGGTCCTCATCCCCTTCAGCTTGTTGAGTCTACCAAACTCCTCGGAATCACTGTGGACAACAAACTGAACTGGAAGAAACATGTAACTACCACAGTCAGGACCGCCACTTACAAGTTATTTATGCTAAGGCGGTTGAGATCCCTGGGGGCGCCGGAGAATGAGCTGAAGAGTATATATAACACCTTTATACTCCCTAAGCTCACCTACGCCTCTCCCGCATGGTCCTCCTCTCTAACCCTAACACAACAACGTCAACTGGAGAGAGTTCAGAGGAGGGCATGCAGGATCATCCTGGGTGGCACATATCCAGGGTACGAGGAAGCTCTCACCACCCTTAGCATACCTGCACTTTCAACCCACCACTACAACACACTCAAACAGTTTGCATCTAAGCTGCTTGTTCACCCACGACACAGAAACTTACTTCCACCAGACGCCCCTAGACCTACACGTGCAGCTCGTCATTTCAACACACTCCAACCAATAAGAGCAAGAACTGACAGATATAAAATAGTCCTATCCCAACCATTGTTAATATTATTAATAATGTGTAATAACGGTCTGTCACACCATATATACGCGCCCACCTTTAATAATATATGCATAAGTGTGTGTGCGTGTGTGTATTAGAATATAATTATGTATGTATTTGCTTGAGTTTGTTTATGTATATGTGTATATATGTATCTATGTATGTGCAGTATATGTGTATGTATGTGTGCGTATATGTGTATGTATGTATGCGTTATTTATGTATATATATATGTGTATAGTGTATACTGTTTGTGGTTCGACCCCGGCTGAGAGTATCAGGTAGGATAAGAGAAGAGCATATATGCATGTAATGTGCATATATTTATGTATATGTATGTCTGTGTGTACGTGCTGTCAATGGTTCGAGCCCGGTTGAGAATATAAGGTATATAATATATATATGTACTGTACGTGTATTTATATTTATATGGTCATATGCACATATGTATGTAAATATACGTACATATGAGCGAGAACATATTGCTCACTAGCGCAACTTCTGATTATAAATCTATGCATAAGCATTATCTATTATTAAGTGTTCGCGTATCTTCATCCATGTATTTCCACCCTTAACAATAGAACGCCCAGCTCTTCCATATTTCGCCTTCTGTCTCACACACACACACACACACACACACACACACACACACACACACACACACACACACACACACACACACACACACACACACACACACACACACACACACACAAACACACACCCACACCCACTCACAAACACAAACGGCAAACACACACCCACACCCACTCACAAACACACACACACACACACACACACTACACACACACCACACCACACACTACACACACACCACACACTACACACACACACCACACACAACACCCACAACACAACACACACACACACACACACACACACACACACACGCACACACACACACACCATACACACAAAAACACACAACCAACACACCACACACACCCAAACACACACACACACACACAAAACACACAACACACACACACCCTCACCCACACACTCCAACAACCACACACACACACACACACAACACAAACACACACACACCACACACCACACACACACACACAACCCACACACCACACACACACACACACACACACACACACACACCACAACCACCACCACAACCACACACACACACACACAAAACACACACACCACTATCGACAACCATGAAGATATATTATTTTTTTCTTTAACCAAGCCGACGCATAATAGGTGTGCATCTGTATAGTGTGTGGGGGAGAGAGAGCGAGAAGAGTTGAGATTTATACACACACACACACCACACACAAAACACGCAAAAGAAATCACTAACACTCACACATCCGTGCCTCATTCCCACACCGTTCTATCTATAGATACCTTTCTCCAGCCGCATTCCTGTCAACCCTGAATTCCCGGTAAAACCTCCCTTAGCTTCAGGTCCACCCTCCTTCCTTACTTTCACCCTTTTTGTGTCCCTCACGGCATTCAGGTCCACAAAGCCCTCTTCATTCCATTATGGTCCCACTAATCCCCCCCCCCTCACTTCTCTATCTCCGCCTCCCTTTCCTACCTCCTAAAACACTCTCTTTACCCGAATCCACGTCCTCCGGTCCACCCACCTTTTATCTCTGTGTCGTCGTCAGATTTTTGACGAACACCTGCACACAACATAAACCGCATTACACCTACACACACACATACACAAGGGCACACACACACACACACACACACAAAACACTAACACACCCACACACACACACACCCCACTCCACCTTTCTCCCCCAACTCTACCTTCCTTCCCCCCACTCTACCTTCCTTCCCCCACTTCGACCCTTCCTTGCCCCCACTCTAAACCTTCCTTCCCCCCACTCTATTCTTCCCCCACTCTCCCTTCCTTCCACTCTTCGCTTCCTCCCCCCACTCTACTATCCCCCCACTCTCTTTTCCTCCCCCCACTCTTTTCTACCTTCCTTTCACCTCTCTACTTCCCCCCCCACTCTCTACTTCCCCCACTCTACTCTTACTCTACCTTCCTTCCCCCACTCTACCTTCCTTCCCCCACTCTACCTTCCTTCCCCCACTCTCTCTTCCTTCCCCCACTCTCCCTTCCTCCCCCCACTCTCCCTTCCTCCCCCACTCTTCCTTCCCCCCCCACTCTCCCTTCCTTCCCCCCACTCTACCTTCCCCCCCCCCCACTCTACCTTCCTCCCACTCTACCTTCCTCCCCCCCCCCCTACCCTCCTCCCCCCACTTACCTTCCTCCCGCCCTACTCCACCTTCCTCCCGCCCTACTCCACCTTCCTCCCGCCCTACTCCACCTTCCTCCCGCCCTACTCTACCTTCCTTCCCCCTCTACCTTCCTTCCCCCTCTACCTTCCTCCCCTCTCTACCTTCCTCCCACTCTCCCTTCCTTCCCCCCCTCTACCTTCCTTGCCCCCACTCTACCTTCCTCCCCCCACCTCTACCTTCCTCCCCCCCACTCTACCTTCCCCCCCACTCTACCCTTCCCCACCTACTTCCTTCCCCCCACTCTACCTTCCTTCCCCCACTCTCCCTTCCTTCCCCCACTCTACCTTCCTTCCCCCACTCTACCTTCCTTCCCCCACTCTACCTTCCTTCCCCCACTCTCCCTTCCTTCCCCCACTCTACCTTGCTTCCCCCACTCCACCTTCCTTCCCCCCACTGTACCTTCCTTCCCCCCACTCTCCCTTCCTTCCCCCCACTCTACCTTCCTCCTCCCACTCTACCTTCCTTCCCCCACTCTACCATCCTTCCCCCACTCTCCCTTCCACCCTCCCTACCTTCCTTCCCCCACTCCACCTTCCTTCCCCCACTCCACCTTCCTTCTCCCCACGAACGTCTTAAAACAAAATTTAATATGCTAAACATGAGGGAGAAGGGGGTCCATAAAAACCAAGCACTACCCCCTCAATGAAGTCAACATGTTGAAGGAAATTACCCCTGCGCCCCTCTCTACCTCAGAGGGCCTTTTGGTCATATTAAGTGGAGCCCACCTCGCTATTTTTTTCTCTTTCTCTCCATTTCTCTTTGGCTTGTATCCATTTGGCCCTATTTCGCTTACTGTTTTAAGGCGTTTACCCCCATCCAGGTGTCAATATTTTCCTGGCGAGCGGGAGCGAGCCAGCACATATATTTTTATTTTGAAAGCAAGCTAAATTTGTAAATTTTTCGATAGAAAAATATTTCTGCATTGAGGATATTTGGTCAATGCAGCCCCTGCCCATTCTGAAACCTCCATGTTTGTTACCTATTGTTCATACATTACCTCCTGCAGTCTCTGGTATTACTCTTGCATATACCTCCTCAGGTATGCTAAGCAAGCTAATTGCCCTATAACTCTTACATTCCTCTTTACTACCCTTCCCTTTGTTCAGGATCACAATCACTGCTTCCTGCCAGTCTTCTGGGACACTTTCCGTTTTCCATGCTAATTTACATAACCTATGCATTATGTCTACAGATTCGTCTCTCCCATATCTCAGCATTTCACCTGAGATTATCTACTCCAGCAGCTTCGCCCATTTTTATCCCATTCGGTGCAGGAACCGTTCTGGAACGTCCTTGCAATGTAAAATAATTTACAGGCTCTTAAAGCCTCTTAAAGCCTGTGGAAATTAGTGCGAGTGAGCGGGAGCGTGGCAGGCCCCCGTCCGCTCTCCAGCCGGGCGGCCGGTGCACTGAGGGATGTCAGCCATGTCTCGCTTGACATATGCAGCGCTGCCAAAAGCAAATGTAGCGCGACATTGCTAATTATTATTTAGTATTTGCTGATGTCTATGGTAGCGCTGCTGATGAGCCTCGAGCACTACGAAGCTCGTTCTAGTGTCATTTTGAAGCTATTTTCTTTTTGGCTGAACACATTTCATTTCATTCAGACACTTGCTTAATCATTCAGGAGTGCCTGAATGGGCCCTAATATTGCGGAAATATGCCCGCAGCATAATGTTAAATCCATTAATTGATTCTTTTACTTTTACTTTACTTTCACTCTTTCTCCTCTTTAGCGATCCTGTCTAAAATAGTTTTGCTGATCCATTGACGCTCCTCAAATGCACAAATAGTCTTGCCTTGATAGGTGCGGTACTTCAACGTAACATTGTAGGATTCTTTTTGCCCTACATATTTCCCTACTAATAAATTTATCATATACTAACCTCGGTGACCTGCATAGTCAACAGTTGGAAGTTTGAAACTAATCTCATTTGTGTTAGGCCTACTTAGACATTGAAATTCGTTGGAATCACCCAGACTTTCATCGAACTTAAAACCACCACTGACACGTAAATTGACTTGCATGTCAAAATATAAAACATTAATTGCATCACGGAAGTTGTTCGCCCACGTATCATATACACATGGAATATAATATAGACTACCCCCAGTCTGTGTGCAGACATGGGCAAGGTATTACCTGTAAGGTATGAATTGTATTATATAAAAGAAAAAAATATCTACAGCCACCACTGATAATGCCTGTGGAGAATTGTTAGCATCACGTATGGATCTTAAGAGATTAATGCTAATAATGTCTTAACCAAGAACAATAAGCTTCCCATCAGTTTTATGCAACCTAAGAATTTCTGAACATTTTAGAACAGTTTCATTCAGATTATTAGACGGCTGCCATGTGTACGATTCAACATACACATACTCTATTCTATAATACTTGGCATGGCCCCTCAATGTATAATTTTAATGTCTATTGACCATGGATGTTCTATTTTCGTTTATTAATGCAATAGCTTGAGAAGGAGAAAAGAAATATTTGTTTTGACATCGTAGAATACAATAACCTATATTGTTATAAGATGCAAATCCGATTCTAAGAGGCCTAGATTTCTAATAGTGTTCCTTTTATTGAAGACTGTTTATGGCACGAAACATGGCTTCCTGAATATACACATTACTTTGTTTATCATAGTGATATTCTTCAAATATTAGGAACACAACAGCTCCCGCTCCTCTGTCGGATGCAATGTGTGCCTCGCTCCAAACCCCTGGATTGATTTCCATTCTAATATGTGCCTAAGTTGGTGCATTAAGAAGAGACAGGTTTGATTCTATCCTACGATTAAATATAAGATCTAAGTGAGATACAGATGTTATAGGAGTGCCATCAAGACCTTGAGGTTTGGGGAATTTGTTATCATGCTCATTTTGCTGTTTTATCGTGGGATTTCCTGTATCGCTTCCCGGCAGCAACTCTTTATTGTCCATCTTTTCCATTGCGATTTCTGGCTTCTTCCTGCAGTTGCTGTCTTCTTATAGTTCAGTATCCTTTAGGTCGAAATCGTGTTATGTGATTACCTCCGCCATTTCAAGGTTTGGAGTTGTCTATTCCTCTATTTAATTTGGCCAATCTTCTGTTTTGCATTTTGGGGTTATCCTTTTCTCTACTTAAATTAGTTGTTATTCATTACCTTTTGTTTTGGCTTGTTACTTTTCCTCTGTGTCATGTGGCTGCCAATTGTCGTCAGGTTAGGTTGATGGGGTTGTCCTGTCCTCCACTTCACTTGGCTGACAATTGTTCTCCTCAGTTTAAGTTGATGGGGTTGTCATGTCCTCCACTTCATTTGGCTGACAATTGTTCTCCTCAGTTTAAGTTGATGGGGTTGTCATGTCCTCCACTTCATTTGGCTGACAATTGCTCTCCTTTGTTTTGGTCTATGTGGTGGTCTTTTCTTCTACCTCAGTTAACGGAGAATCGTAATCTTCTGTTTTGAATGTTTTACAGTTATCATTACTAACGCATTTTGAACTGGTGTTTTTATGACTTACCTCTTTCGTAGTGTCATTCTCGTTCTTTATCGTGGCCTTTTGAACCAACTAAAGGGAAATTTCATATGGTCCTTGAAAATAATGGAGGCTCTATTGAACATTAACTTCCTTAAGGAAGGAACCCAAATCGATTACCATATGTTGGCCCTTCCTACCACATCGTAACCTCACCTTTAATATCTTGTCGGAGCGGGCCAGGCGATCCCAAAATGTTCTGGTGGGAATCTCGGGGAGGCGACACTCTTGGCGGCCATCTTCATTTACATACCAGCTGTCGCCGGGGATGGCAAAACTGACCACTTTCCGCTCCGTCATACATCGAGGAAGCCATTGGAGGAGACACTTACATAAACGCCATCGCTGTATGTGGATCTGCATATTTTTCGGTGTCACGGCCCCTATATAAATGGTAATGCTACCGGTAATGGCTGTTGACGCCATCTCCATTATACAATATTTGTCAACAAATTGAATAGGGTTTTCTATGCACCATTATAATTTAATTTAATTGTAGTTAAGGTGGAACTACTTCAGAATGCATATTGTTTTGCACTTTAATCAACTCTGCGTAAGCAGAGTGGTATCGCCCCCCGTATAGTGGTACATGCCGGCCGAAATATCTGTCTTGTCTGTCCGAAAACTCCTAGACCGTTCGACGGATTTTCACCAAACTTCGCACGAACATTCGGTGCGTGAATGCGACGGTAATTAAATAAAGTAGACGTGCCGTTTTGCCCAAAATCAAAACGGCATACCCAACTCTGCGATGGGTCACCATCATCACGACTAGTTACTATGATCAACATTACTACTATTATAGTCATCACTACTACTCCTACCATCATCACTACTACTATCATTATCACTACTACTGTCATCATCACTACAACTTTCACCATCATCACTACTACTCACCATCATCACTACTGTCATCATTATCACTACAACTATCATCATTGCTTGTCACAATCATCACTACTATTATGACCATCATCACTACTACTAGTACTGTCACCATCATATCTACTACCGTAGGGGCACACACACACACAGGGAATAGGTACGGGGGGGGGGCAATTTTTTGGACCTAAGATCATAACTATTGCGCACATTCAAAACATATTTTTTTTAATTACCGTCGAATTCACGCACTGAAGGTTCCTGTGAAGTTTGGTGAACATCCGTCAAACGGTCTAGGAGGAGTTCTCGGACGGACAGACAGACAGACATTTCGGTTTGCATGTGCCACTATACGGGGGGCGATACCACTCTGCTTACGCAGAGTTGATTAAAGTGCATAGAAAACCTTATTCAATATCCATTATACAATATTTGTCAAAATATTGAATAAGGTTTTCTATGCACTTTAATTTAATTGTAGTTAAGGTGGAACTACTTCAGAATGCATATTGTTTTGCACTTTAATCAACTCTGCGTAAGCAGAGTGGTATCGCCCCCCGTATAGTGGTACATGCCGGCCGAAATATCTGTCAGAAAACTCCTAGACCGTTCAACGGATTTTCACCAAACTTCACACGACCATTCGGTGCATGAAAGCGACGGTAATTAAAAACAGATTTTTTGAATTTGTGCAATAGTTATGATTTTAGGTCAACAAAATTGTTCCCCCCCCCCTTCCCCCCCCCCCCCCCCATACCTCGGCCCCCAATCAGCCTATCGGCAGATAATTATGACAGTAGTGATGATGGTAGTGACTATGGTGACAGTAGAAGTGATGATGAGAGTAGTAGTGATGATTTTAATAGGTGTAGTGATGATTAATGGTGATAGTGTGATTGATGATGGTGATAGTTGTAGTGATAATGATGACAATAGTGACGATGGTGACAGTATGAGTGATGTTGGTGAGTAGTAGTGATAATGGTGAAACTTGTAGTGATGATGAGAGTAGTAGTGATGATGGTGAGAGTAGTAGTGATGATTTTAATAGGAGTAGTGCTGATCAATGGTGATAGTATGATTGATGATGGTGATAGTAGTAATGTTGATTGTAAGATGACGGTGATAGTTGTAGTGATAATGATGACAATAGTGACAATAGTGACAGTATGAGTGATGTTGGTGAGTAATAGTGATAATGGTGAAACTAGCATTAACCTAACTTAACCTAGCATTTGCTAGGTTAAGTTAGTTTAGTTGGCATTAGAAGTTATGGTAGTAATAGTGGGATTGATGGTGATAGTAGTGATGATGGTGATAATAGTAGTGATGATGGTTGTAGTTGTATTGATTATGTTGACAGTAGTGATGATGACTAGTAGATATGATGGTGACAGTAGTAGATATGATGGTGACAGTGCTAGTAGTAGTGATGATGGTCATAATAGTAGTGATGATGGTGACAAGTAATGCTAGTTGTAGTGATAATAATGACAGTAGTGATGATGGAAGTGACGATGGTGTGAGTATTAGTGATTATGGTGAGTAGTAGTGATGATGGTGAAAGTTGTAGTGATGATGACAATAGTTGTGATGAAGATCATAGTAATGGTGATGATGGCAGTAGTAGTGATGATGGTGACAGTAGGATACATGATGGTAATACTTGTGACAGTAGTAATGATTATGGTTATAGTAGTAGTGATGATGTTAGCAGTAGTAGTGATGAGTGTAAGATGGTGGTGATGATAGTAGTAATGCTGGTTGATAGTTGTAGTATCAATGCTAGTAGTGATTAAGATGGTTGTGACAATGGTGACAGTAGTAGTGATGATTGTAATTATAGTAGTGATGATGATCATAGTAATAGTGATGATGACAGTAGTCGTGATGATTGTGGCGGTTTTAGTTTTGAAGGAAGTAGTAGTGAGGATGGTAACCCATCGCAGAGTTGGGTATGCCGTTTTGATTTTGGGCAAAACGGCACGTCTACTTTATTATATGTGTGTATTTATCTACTTGTGTATGTATTTATCTACTTGTGTATGTATTTATCTACTTGTGTGTGTATTTATCTACTTGTGTATGTATTTATCTACTTGTGTATGTATTTATCTACTTGTGTATGTATTTATCTACTTATTCCGCCCCCCCCCCCCCCCCCCCAGTCAGTCAAAAAAGATTTGTTTAATTTATGCAATAGTTATGATTTTAGGTCCAAAATATGGTTTTACCCCCCCCCCCCCTCAGCATTGATGGCATTTTGCGAGCGAAAACATCTCGCTACCATTTGCTAGGTTAAGTTAGTTTAGTTGGCATTATAAGTGATGGTAGTAATATTTTGATTTATGGTGATAGTAGTGATAATGGTGATAATAGTAGTGATGATGGGGTTGTAATTGTATTGATGATGATGACAGTAGTAATGATGATAACGGTAGTAGATATGATGGTGACAGTAGTAGATATGATGGTGACAGTAATAGTAGTAGTAATGATGGACATAATACTAGTGATGACGGTGACAAGTAATGATAGTTGTAGTGATAATAATGACAGTAGT
Organism: Paralithodes platypus; assembly: GCA_032716605.1. Lineage (NCBI taxonomy): Eukaryota > Metazoa > Arthropoda > Malacostraca > Decapoda > Lithodidae > Paralithodes > Paralithodes platypus. The sequence continues at coordinate 19,873,886 of CM064538.1, forward strand.
GATGATGGTGTGAGTATTAGTGATGATGGTGAGTAGTAGTGAGGATGGTGAAATTTGTAGTGATGACAATAGTTATGGTGATGAAGATCATAGTAATGGTGATGATGGCAGTAGTAGTGATGATGGTCATATTTGTGACAGTAGTAATGATGATGGTTATAGTAGTAGTGATGATGTTTACAGTAGTAATGATGATTGTAAGATGGTGGTGATGATATTAGTAATGATGGTTGATAGTTGTAGTATCAATGATGATAGTAGTGATTAAGATGCTAGTGACAATGGACAGTGATGATGGTGAGAGTAGTAGTGATGATTATAATTGTAGTAGTGATGATGGTCATAGTAATGGTGATGATGACAGTACTCGTGATAATTGTGGCAGTTGTAGTGATGATGGCAGTAGTAGTGATTATGTTGATTGTGATTGATGATGGTATTAGTAGTGATGATGGTAACCCATCGCAGAGTTGGGTATGCCGTTTTGATTTTGGGCAAAATGGCAGGTCTACTTTATTATATGTGTGTATTTATCTACTTGTGTATGTATTTATTCAGTGTGGTATAAGGTTTATAGCCTGACTGATCCCAGGATTTTCTTTGGTGTGTGGGCATTCTGGTAAGTGAGGAATAGTGTGAGTGTGTATATAGTGTGTGTGTAGTGGTGTATGTGCTGTGTGTGTGTATGTGTGGTAATTCTGGTAAGTGAGGAATAGTGTGTGTGTGTGTGTGTGTGTGTGTGTGTGTGTATGTGCTGTGTGTGTGTGTAGTGGTGTATGTGCTGTGTGTGTGTATATGTGTGGTAATTCTGGTAAGTGAGGAATAGTGTAGTTGGTGTGTGTGTGTGTATATAGTGTGTGTGTAGTGGTGTATGTGCTGTGTGTGTGTATGTGTGGTAATTCTGGTAAGTTAGGAATAGTGTAGTTGGTGTGTGTGTGTGTAGTGGTTTATGTGCTGTGTGTGTGTATGTGTGGTAATTCTGGTAAGTTAGGAATAGTGTAGTTGGTGTGTGTATATATATAGTGTGTGTAGTGGTGTATGTGCTGTGTGTGTGTATGTGTGGTAATTCTGGTAAGTGAGGAATAGTGTGTGTTTGTGTGTGTGTGTGTATGTGCTGTGTGTGTGTGTAGTGGTGTATGTGCTGTGTGTGTGTATATGTGTGGTAATTCTGGTAAGTGAGGAATAGTGTAGTTGGTGTGTGTGTGTGTATATAGTGTGTGTGTAGTGGTGTATGTGCTGTGTGTGTGTATGTGTGGTAATTCTGGTAAGTTAGGAATAGTGTAGTTGGTGTGTGTATATATAGTGTGTGTGTAGTGGTGTATGTGCTGTGTGTGTGTATGTGTGGTAATTCTGGTAGGTTAGGAATAGTGTAGTTTGTGTGTGTGTGTGTGTGTATATAGTGTGTGTGTAGTGGTGTATGTGCTGTGTGTGTGTATGTGTTGGTATGTTTGGAATATTATAAATGTTCAACAGGATTAATCTTCTTTACGGTAGGATGAAAGCCTATCCACTGTATATCAGATGTATGTACAAAGTTATTATGTAGCCTTTTAAGAAATATAGGATTAACTAACTCTCTCTCTCACTCACACACTCTCTCTCTCACTCACTCTCTCAGTGATTAATCTTATTTGTATTCATATATTCATGCATGGCTGCGTTGTATGTCTGTTTGTAAATACAGGTAGGTAGGCAACTATGTAGGTTTGTTTGTGTAGGATTAAACTCGTGTACGTGTGTGTGTGTGTGAAGACTTTCTTAATTAAATTCGTGTATGTGTATTTGATGTATAGGATTGTATGATATGCGTGTGTATTATTATGTTATATGGTTAAAATCATGTACGTGTATGTAATTAATGTATGTTTGTATACGATTAAATTCATGTACGTATATATGTGTACTTGATGTATATCTATGTATGATTAAATACATGTAGGCTACATGTGTATTTGTATGACGTGTGTGTGTGTGTGTGTGTGTGTGTGTGTGTGTGTGTGTTTAAATCCATGTACGCGTGTACAGTATGTATGCCGCTCAGTAAGTTAGTTATTAACATTCAAAATATTTGCATATATAGATTATTATTGTTTTCATATTTATCCTCGCAAAGTTTAGCATTAATAATTCCAATTATTCGCTCTATTTAGCTTTATTGCAATAGTTTGATATTAGTTTTTGCTTAAATTTAGCTGTTATGGTGGTGATTTTTTTTTTTTTTTTTTTTTTTTTTTTTTTTTTTTTGTATTTGTTGTTGTTTGGTAGTGGTTGAGGAGATGGTGGTGGTAGTGGTGTTGTAGTTGTTGTTGTTGGTGATGGTGTTGTTGTTGGAGATGGTGTTGTTGGCGGTGATGGTTGTGTTGGTGGAGATGTTATTGGTATTGGTGGTGGTGTTTTTGTTGGCGCTGGTGATGGTAGTGGTGTTGATGGTGGTGTTGGTAGTGGTGATGGTGTGTGGTGTAGTAGTTGTTATTGTTTGTGATGACAGTGGTGGTGATGGTGTTGATACTGGTGTTCTTGTTAGAGTGGTGTTGATGTTATTTGTTTTTCCTGTTCTTGTTATTGTTTTGTTGGTGGTTTGAGTGGTGCATATATACGTGGACCAGTGTCTCTTTTTTTTGTAATAATTGTTTTACCCTCGTCCTGGAAATTGTATTTGTATGATTTTAGTTGTTGTGGTGTTGGTGAGGGTGTTCTGTGTGTTGGTGGTGGTGGTGTTGTTGCTCTGTGTTGATGTTGATGGTGGTTAGTGTATTTGTTATTACTGTTTATTGTTGGTGGTGATAGTGATGGTGGTGGTGTTAATATTGTTGGTGCTGGTGTTCTGGTTCGAGTGTGTGTGTTGGTGTTTTTGTTTGTGTTGGTGTTTGACGCGTGTTGCTTTCTGTTGGTGGTATGTGCGGTGGGTTTACGTGGATCGGTGTATCTCTTTTATTTATTGTATTCCCTCCGACTGAATAAAAGATGTATATACGGTACAATCTATTGGTTGTGGTGAAAGTGTTGTGTTTTGTGTCCTTTTTGTTTCCAGTGTTGAAGTTAGTGGTGGTGATATATATATATATATATATATATATATATATATATATATATATATATATATATATATATATATATATATGTATATGGCTTTATTGTTGTCGGCGCGAGCAACAAACTCACTGTTAAATAATGGGCATGGGTTTTTATATCGCTCCTCGCCATATGCAACACTGGAGAAAAAAATATATATATAAAAAATACAGTAAATTGCCTCTGGGCCTTGCGACATTGTGAATAGATGGATGGATGGATGGATAGATACAAAGACATATGGATAGATGAAGCGACTAGTGAATGGTTAATGGATGATATAGATAGAGTGAGTGAGTGAATGAGATAGATAGATATATAGATAGATAGATAGAGAAAGAGAGAGGTACCTACATGCATATATACATACATACATGCATACATACATAGTTACACAGATATATAGAGGTAGAGATATATGCATAGATACACATACAGTTGGATGGATGAATGTTTAGATAGCTGGATAGATAAAGAGAGAGGTACCTACATGCATATATACATACATACATACATACATACACAGATATATATAGAGGTAGATATATATGCATAGATACACATACAGATGGATGGTTGATGGATGAATGTTTAGATAGCTGGATAGATAAATAGATAGATAGAAGTTCGATAGTTAGATGATTCAAATGATGGATAAATAGACAGATAGATAGATGGATAAGATAAATAGATAGACAGAAGTTCGATAGTTAGATGATTCAAATGATGGATAAATAGACAGATAAATAGATAGATAGATGGATAAGATAAATAGATAGACAGAAGGTCGATAGTTAGATGATTCAAATGACGAATATATACCGGTAGACAGATAAATAGATAGATAGAAGTTCGGTAGATGATTAAATAGACGGATAAATTAACAGATAAATTGAAAGATCAATTCAATTTCCTATACCACTTCACACACACACTCGCCACAATCATTTCTCTTGACAATCATACTTAGGGGACGGGTATTTGAGGCCAGTTAAATCGAACAGACCGAATGACGTTTATTAGTCCCGTGCGCTGCTGTTGGTGTGAAGGTCTGGGTATTGTTTTCACTCTTAAGCACGTGGTTACTGTGTGTGTGTACGTGTGTGTGTGGTTGGCGATCTGTCAGTGTGTGTGTGTGTGTGTGTGTGTGAGTGACATCTTTGGTTTTGTATTTTTGGCTTTAGTGTTGCAAGCAGTGACGTCTGTGGCTTTGTGTTATTGTTGTTGTTGTTGTTGTTGTTGTTGTTCCCCAGGCTGCCTGGCCGAACAGCCCCAAGGTCCCGAGCAAGGCCAAGGCCATAGAGCGCCCCCACAAAACCCTCCCTGCTTACCACTAACAAAACCCAGGTGACCGAAGCCACTCTAAGGCAGGGAGCTAAGGAGGGCGCGGAAATGCCCGGGAAACCAAAGCCCCACCCAAGGCCCTGTGCCCCTCAGCAATTATGAAGGGAAAGTTGAGGGGCAAGGGAAAAATGTGACGCTTTGGCTCCCAATCTGCCAACTTTTAGGTTGGCAGTAGGGAGGTCGATCCACGGAAAAGACGCCGTCACTTGAGATCTAGAAGATATATAAGTAAAAGGAACAGTCAGAGTAAGCTATGGGTATGGCAGAGATCGCTCAGCTCTCACTCTGATAGATCAGCCCATCACCACCCAGCCCATCACCCATGTTGTTGTTGATCCCCAGGCTGTCTGGCCGAGCAGCCCCAAGGTCCCGAGCAAGGCCAAGGCCATGACCAAGTGCCCCCACAGAACCTTACCAGCATTACCACTAAAGAATGTCCATGTGACCGAAGCCGCTCCCAGGCGAGGGGCTGAGGAGAGTGCGGAAATGCCTGGGCCACCGAAGTCACTCCCAGGGTCCTGTGCCCCTCAACAGTTATGAAGAGAAAGTTGAGGGGCAAAGGAAAAAGGAAAAAGGATGAGATCTGTCTCTGAGAGGGCAGCAGGGGAGGGGATCATCAGCCCATGGGCTTACACCCCCGGGCCAATGCCCCCACCGTTGGCAGCCCCCCTTGCAGTGCCACCCAATCGGGTGATCTCGCCAGCACAAGAAGGAAAAGTAGTACAGTAAAAGAGACAGACAGAAACGGCTAAGGTTGGGTAGAGGATGCCAAACCTCACTCTGGATAGGACCAGCCTTCACCCGTGTGGCTTTGTGTTGTTGCAAGCAGTGACGTATGTGGCTTTATTGTTGCAAGCAGTGACGTCAGTGGCTTTGTATTGTTGCAAATGGCTTTATTGTTGCACGTGGACAATCCCTGGTTAATAATGGCCCGGGTTTTTATATTGATCCATCCTCGTCAAATGCAACAAGGGGAAAAAGGGGAAACTAGAATATATTGCCTTTGGGGCCTTGCAACACTGGATGGCATGGATAGATGGATAGATAGATAGTTAGATAATGGGATTGATAGATTGATACATAATTATTATAATAATGTGGATTGATGGGTAAATAGATAGATGGTAATATGGATACATGGATATATAGATAGATGGGTGGATGGATAGATGGGTGTGTGGAAAATGGATAAATTAATTAATAGATGGATGTATGGATAAATAGATATATTGTTAAGTGGACGTATGGATACATAGATAGATGGATTAATGGATAGATAGATAAATGGATGTATGGATAAGCAGATAGGCAGATAGTAATAGAGATAGAATTGAGAGCTGTGTGCATGCGGGTATGGATAAATAGATAAATGGTGTTTCTGGATAGATTAGATAAATATATATATATATATATATATATACTGTATATATACAGTACAGTAGATAGAGAGAGAGAGAGAGAGAGAGAGAGATGTAGATAGATAGATAGATAGATAGATAGATAGATAGGTAGACACGTAGATAGCCTAGATACTATATATAATATGTTATATTAAGACTATCTTTTCTCTAACCTTCCTCGTATTTCTAAAAATCTCTTTGGGGCTATTCTTTCTACTGGAGTTTTTTGTATTTCTCAATTGTTCTTCTTTTCTTTAACCGCTCTGCCTTTGTGTAAATTTTGTTTGAGAATTCTTTAGTTAAGATTTTTGATGTGCTTTGGGTGGCATAGGGGGAGGGGAGCTTATGTATGTGTGTGCGTGTGGATGTGTGTATAATGTGTATGTGTGATGAGGGTGTGTGTGTGTGTGTCAATGTGTGGTATAGGCCTATGTATATACTTAACCCCTTCTGTACCGGCGACGGCTTTGTTGTTTGATTTGAGCTACCTTTAGACAATTATATGAAGCTTAGGAAAGATATATAATTGATATATACTGTATATATAAGATATATAATTGAGATAGTCTGTCACTGTTTCATTGGTAGACGTCCTTCCTAAGCTGAAGAAAGGCGCTTAAAAGTTGCCAGAATATCATGAAAAGGTTGTCACCGGTACTGAAGGGGTTAAGGACTTGGAGGGCTGCTTGACAATGCCCGTCTTCCCTCAGTTTTCTTGGTGTCTCTTTTTTCCTCTGACCTCTCTTGGAGAGACCCTATTACAACTCTTGCTAAAACAGCTTCCCAGAAGTTAGGTGTGCTCAATCGTCTCCGTGGGTTCTTTACCCTCGCACAGGTTCTTGCTGCTGTACAGGGGCACAGTGTGCCCATGTATCGATTACTGTTCGCAGAGGTTCCACCCATACCACACTCTTCAAAAGGGTAGAGTCAAAAGCAACTCTCTCTCTCTCTCTCTCTCTCTCTCCTATCTCTATATCTCTATCAAAAAGAATCATCTCTATCTTATCTCTCTCTCTCTCTCTATCTCTCTCTACTCTCTCTCTCTCTATCTAATACCTCTCTCTCCTAAGATATATAGCCATCCTCAATCTTTTTTACTTGGCGGGTCCTCTTTCTTATTTTTACACCGTCGTTGCGGTGCATTCTTTTTCAATTTACACTGGCGGGGTTATGTGTTGTGGGTCCGACAGTTGTTTCGTTGTTGTTATGGGGGAACTGGCATTGTGGGTGGTTGTTAACGTATTTGTGGGTGTGTGTTTGAAACGTATTGTATATCGGTATGTTTGTTGTGAGGTGAGGTGGCTTGGGTGATTTAGTTTGTTCTGTTTTTCGTTCCATGTGTGGGTGTATGAATGTAGGTGGTTGCATAGGTGCTACGAAGTAATGTGTTTTGTCTCGTGTTATGGTATGTGTGTGCGTGTGTAAATGTTACGAGATACTTGTCTTGTTTATGTGTGAGTGAACTAACTGTACATACCTTGCTTTGTTCGTAGCCGATTTTTTGTTTTACGTTCGTTTTCGTATCGTTTGTAAAATTGCTCAGAACCTGGGTACCATTATTTTTGGTACTGTATGTGTTACAGATTTGCGTATAATTATGTTCTCTCCAAAGATACCTCTCCTCAAATCCCTACCTACCTACCTAGATATCTACCATAGATTTCTATATCTATCGATTTCCTACCGACTAATACCTACCACTACCTACCTATACCCTACCTACCTACTACTACCTACCTACCTACCTACCTACATACCTAAGACTATTATCTATGATAGAAAATCTCTCTCTCTCTCTCTCTCTCTCTCTCTCTCTCTCTCTCTCCTCTCGCTCTCCTCTCTCTCTTCTCTAATTTACATCAAACGACCATAGATGAGGGTCTCACCTGCACAATCTCAAAATTTGCTGACGATACAAAAAATTGCAAATAGCGTACTCTCAAAAGAACAAGTTGACGATATGCAACACAATCTAGATAAATTGTCATGTTGGGCCCAAATTTGGCAAATGAGTTTCAATGCGGATAAATGTAAAGTACTACATGTCGGATACCTAAATGAGAAAGACAAACTATTCGATGAATGGCACTCAGCTTAAGAATGTTAAACAGAGAAACTGATCTGGGAGTAACAATATCGAGTAACCTAAAACCGAGTCAACAATGTTCAGAAGTTGTTAAGAAGGCAAACAAAATAATTGGTTTATAGGCAGGTCATTTGAGCATAAATCCAAAGAAGTTATCCTAACCCTTTACAATTCCTTAGTCCGCCCTCTTCTGGAATACTGCGTTCAATCCTGGTGCCCTTATTACCAAAAAGATATAAACAAGCTAGAACGAGTTCAACGTAGAGTTACCAAAATGATACCTAGCCTAAAGAACAAACCATACGGAAGAGCGTCTTAGAGAATTAAATCTATTTCCTTTAACCCAGCGCAGATTAAGAGGCGACTTAATTCAAGTGTTCAAAATCATCAAAGGCATCGACAATATGAACTGTAGTAAGTACTTCACTATCGACCAATCTAATTACACGCGGGGAAACGGTTGCAAAATTATTGGTAAATCTTTTAACTCGCACGAATCTAAGAATTTCTTCTTCAATCGAGTGTCAACTGTGGAATGGGCTTCCCCGAGACGTTATAGACTGCAGCACCGTTGATTCATTTAAATTCCGCCTAGACATGCCTAGACAAATATCTCGCATCAAACCCACGACTGACTGCGTTTGTAAATGAATAACTTTATCCTCCCCTCAGTTACTAACCCCTTCTGTCCCCTATTACCTCCCTATTCCTGCCCGGTTGGTGGCAGGGCAGTAGTTCCCTTTCCAAGGTTCCCTTACCCACTCTAAACCACTGTTTGGACACTTGATCCTCAGTGTTTTGGAGGACAAGCAGCCTAGAAGGGTCACTAGATTGTTGTTGCTTGTTTTCCT